>CAMQVA020000003.1:0-14935 GCA_947037095.2 Nycteola revayana | reverse complement strand
CCTTCAATATTCTTGCTAATTTCTTTCGTAATTCTGTTTATTAGTGTGTCGCACGAGTTATCAGCAACCGTCCGTCACTTTTTCGCCAATATTTTATAAAATTTCAGCACTTAAAGTCAGTAACTCTGTTGAAATCCGCCCAAAATACTTGTATTTGGTCGATAAATCGCGATTTTTGTTCGCGACTGGTTCCAATTGTTGTGCCATTAGATAGATCTCGTCGAGACCTATCCCGAAATGCCCCATTTGTAGGGGTTATCTGCGACAAAATGTCACAATTGGCAAATTCTTACTCGCTAGGTAGGTACAAAAGTGCACCTAAGCGATAGAATGTCGCAGTACAATCGGACTCTAATTTAAACATAACTTCACAAAATATGGTCCGATTCCGGCCGTTCTGGATTCAAATTGTTCGTTTTAAATAGTATCTTACCTTAATCACCAGCGGTCGTCCATCCTCCACCTGTAAAAAATAGAAAAAATTAGTTTCAGCTATAAACACTTGGTGCATTCTGTTCTAAGTGACCACTCGCACTTCTGTGAATTTTTTCACAAAAAACCCTTCAATATTCTTGCTAATTTCTTTCGTAATTCTGTTTATTAGTGTGTCGCACGAGTTATCAGCAACCGTCCGTCACTTTTTCGCCAATATTTTATAAAATTTCAGCACTTAAAGTCAGTAACTCTGTTGAAATCCGCCCAAAATACTTGTATTTGGTCGATAAATCGCGATTTTTGTTCGCGACTGGTTCCAATTGTTGTGCCATTAGATAGATCTCGTCGAGACCTATCCCGAAATGCCCCATTTGTAGGGGTTATCTGCGACAAAATGTCACAATTGGCAAATTCTTACTCGCTAGGTAGGTACAAAAGTGCACCTAAGCGATAGAATGTCGCAGTACAATCGGACTCTAATTTAAACATAACTTCACAAAATATGGTCCGATTCCGGCCGTTCTGGATTCAAATTGTTCGTTTTAAATAGTATCTTACCTTAATCACCAGCGGTCGTCCATCCTCCACCTGTAAAAAATAGAAAAAATTAGTTTCAGCTATAAACACTTGGTGCATTCTGTTCTAAGTGACCACTCGCACTTCTGTGAATTTTTTCACAAAAAACCCTTCAATATTCTTGCTAATTTCTTTCGTAATTCTGTTTATTAGTGTGTCGCACGAGTTATCAGCAACCGTCCGTCACTTTTTCGCCAATATTTTATAAAATTTCAGCACTTAAAGTCAGTAACTCTGTTGAAATCCGCCCAAAATACTTGTATTTGGTCGATAAATCGCGATTTTTGTTCGCGACTGGTTCCAATTGTTGTGCCATTAGATAGATCTCGTCGAGACCTATCCCGAAATGCCCCATTTGTAGGGGTTATCTGCGACAAAATGTCACAATTGGCAAATTCTTACTCGCTAGGTAGGTACAAAAGTGCACCTAAGCGATAGAATGTCGCAGTACAATCGGACTCTAATTTAAACATAACTTCACAAAATATGGTCCGATTCCGGCCGTTCTGGATTCAAATTGTTCGTTTTAAATAGTATCTTACCTTAATC
Source organism: Nycteola revayana (assembly GCA_947037095.2). Lineage (NCBI taxonomy): Eukaryota > Metazoa > Arthropoda > Insecta > Lepidoptera > Nolidae > Nycteola > Nycteola revayana. The sequence continues at coordinate 13,375 of CAMQVA020000003.1, read as the reverse complement.
ACCAGCGGTCGTCCATCCTCCACCTGTAAAAAATAGAAAAAATTAGTTTCAGCTATAAACACTTGGTGCATTCTGTTCTAAGTGACCACTCGCACTTCTGTGAATTTTTTCACAAAAAACCCTTCAATATTCTTGCTAATTTCTTTCGTAATTCTGTTTATTAGTGTGTCGCACGAGTTATCAGCAACCGTCCGTCACTTTTTCGCCAATATTTTATAAAATTTCAGCACTTAAAGTCAGTAACTCTGTTGAAATCCGCCCAAAATACTTGTATTTGGTCGATAAATCGCGATTTTTGTTCGCGACTGGTTCCAATTGTTGTGCCATTAGATAGATCTCGTCGAGACCTATCCCGAAATGCCCCATTTGTAGGGGTTATCTGCGACAAAATGTCACAATTGGCAAATTCTTACTCGCTAGGTAGGTACAAAAGTGCACCTAAGCGATAGAATGTCGCAGTACAATCGGACTCTAATTTAAACATAACTTCACAAAATATGGTCCGATTCCGGCCGTTCTGGATTCAAATTGTTCGTTTTAAATAGTATCTTACCTTAATCACCAGCGGTCGTCCATCCTCCACCTGTAAAAAATAGAAAAAATTAGTTTCAGCTATAAACACTTGGTGCATTCTGTTCTAAGTGACCACTCGCACTTCTGTGAATTTTTTCACAAAAAACCCTTCAATATTCTTGCTAATTTCTTTCGTAATTCTGTTTATTAGTGTGTCGCACGAGTTATCAGCAACCGTCCGTCACTTTTTCGCCAATATTTTATAAAATTTCAGCACTTAAAGTCAGTAACTCTGTTGAAATCCGCCCAAAATACTTGTATTTGGTCGATAAATCGCGATTTTTGTTCGCGACTGGTTCCAATTGTTGTGCCATTAGATAGATCTCGTCGAGACCTATCCCGAAATGCCCCATTTGTAGGGGTTATCTGCGACAAAATGTCACAATTGGCAAATTCTTACTCGCTAGGTAGGTACAAAAGTGCACCTAAGCGATAGAATGTCGCAGTACAATCGGACTCTAATTTAAACATAACTTCACAAAATATGGTCCGATTCCGGCCGTTCTGGATTCAAATTGTTCGTTTTAAATAGTATCTTACCTTAATCACCAGCGGTCGTCCATCCTCCACCTGTAAAAAATAGAAAAAATTAGTTTCAGCTATAAACACTTGGTGCATTCTGTTCTAAGTGACCACTCGCACTTCTGTGAATTTTTTCACAAAAAACCCTTCAATATTCTTGCTAATTTCTTTCGTAATTCTGTTTATTAGTGTGTCGCACGAGTTATCAGCAACCGTCCGTCACTTTTTCGCCAATATTTTATAAAATTTCAGCACTTAAAGTCAGTAACTCTGTTGAAATCCGCCCAAAATACTTGTATTTGGTCGATAAATCGCGATTTTTGTTCGCGACTGGTTCCAATTGTTGTGCCATTAGATAGATCTCGTCGAGACCTATCCCGAAATGCCCCATTTGTAGGGGTTATCTGCGACAAAATGTCACAATTGGCAAATTCTTACTCGCTAGGTAGGTACAAAAGTGCACCTAAGCGATAGAATGTCGCAGTACAATCGGACTCTAATTTAAACATAACTTCACAAAATATGGTCCGATTCCGGCCGTTCTGGATTCAAATTGTTCGTTTTAAATAGTATCTTACCTTAATCACCAGCGGTCGTCCATCCTCCACCTGTAAAAAATAGAAAAAATTAGTTTCAGCTATAAACACTTGGTGCATTCTGTTCTAAGTGACCACTCGCACTTCTGTGAATTTTTTCACAAAAAACCCTTCAATATTCTTGCTAATTTCTTTCGTAATTCTGTTTATTAGTGTGTCGCACGAGTTATCAGCAACCGTCCGTCACTTTTTCGCCAATATTTTATAAAATTTCAGCACTTAAAGTCAGTAACTCTGTTGAAATCCGCCCAAAATACTTGTATTTGGTCGATAAATCGCGATTTTTGTTCGCGACTGGTTCCAATTGTTGTGCCATTAGATAGATCTCGTCGAGACCTATCCCGAAATGCCCCATTTGTAGGGGTTATCTGCGACAAAATGTCACAATTGGCAAATTCTTACTCGCTAGGTAGGTACAAAAGTGCACCTAAGCGATAGAATGTCGCAGTACAATCGGACTCTAATTTAAACATAACTTCACAAAATATGGTCCGATTCCGGCCGTTCTGGATTCAAATTGTTCGTTTTAAATAGTATCTTACCTTAATCACCAGCGGTCGTCCATCCTCCACCTGTAAAAAATAGAAAAAATTAGTTTCAGCTATAAACACTTGGTGCATTCTGTTCTAAGTGACCACTCGCACTTCTGTGAATTTTTTCACAAAAAACCCTTCAATATTCTTGCTAATTTCTTTCGTAATTCTGTTTATTAGTGTGTCGCACGAGTTATCAGCAACCGTCCGTCACTTTTTCGCCAATATTTTATAAAATTTCAGCACTTAAAGTCAGTAACTCTGTTGAAATCCGCCCAAAATACTTGTATTTGGTCGATAAATCGCGATTTTTGTTCGCGACTGGTTCCAATTGTTGTGCCATTAGATAGATCTCGTCGAGACCTATCCCGAAATGCCCCATTTGTAGGGGTTATCTGCGACAAAATGTCACAATTGGCAAATTCTTACTCGCTAGGTAGGTACAAAAGTGCACCTAAGCGATAGAATGTCGCAGTACAATCGGACTCTAATTTAAACATAACTTCACAAAATATGGTCCGATTCCGGCCGTTCTGGATTCAAATTGTTCGTTTTAAATAGTATCTTACCTTAATCACCAGCGGTCGTCCATCCTCCACCTGTAAAAAATAGAAAAAATTAGTTTCAGCTATAAACACTTGGTGCATTCTGTTCTAAGTGACCACTCGCACTTCTGTGAATTTTTTCACAAAAAACCCTTCAATATTCTTGCTAATTTCTTTCGTAATTCTGTTTATTAGTGTGTCGCACGAGTTATCAGCAACCGTCCGTCACTTTTTCGCCAATATTTTATAAAATTTCAGCACTTAAAGTCAGTAACTCTGTTGAAATCCGCCCAAAATACTTGTATTTGGTCGATAAATCGCGATTTTTGTTCGCGACTGGTTCCAATTGTTGTGCCATTAGATAGATCTCGTCGAGACCTATCCCGAAATGCCCCATTTGTAGGGGTTATCTGCGACAAAATGTCACAATTGGCAAATTCTTACTCGCTAGGTAGGTACAAAAGTGCACCTAAGCGATAGAATGTCGCAGTACAATCGGACTCTAATTTAAACATAACTTCACAAAATATGGTCCGATTCCGGCCGTTCTGGATTCAAATTGTTCGTTTTAAATAGTATCTTACCTTAATCACCAGCGGTCGTCCATCCTCCACCTGTAAAAAATAGAAAAAATTAGTTTCAGCTATAAACACTTGGTGCATTCTGTTCTAAGTGACCACTCGCACTTCTGTGAATTTTTTCACAAAAAACCCTTCAATATTCTTGCTAATTTCTTTCGTAATTCTGTTTATTAGTGTGTCGCACGAGTTATCAGCAACCGTCCGTCACTTTTTCGCCAATATTTTATAAAATTTCAGCACTTAAAGTCAGTAACTCTGTTGAAATCCGCCCAAAATACTTGTATTTGGTCGATAAATCGCGATTTTTGTTCGCGACTGGTTCCAATTGTTGTGCCATTAGATAGATCTCGTCGAGACCTATCCCGAAATGCCCCATTTGTAGGGGTTATCTGCGACAAAATGTCACAATTGGCAAATTCTTACTCGCTAGGTAGGTACAAAAGTGCACCTAAGCGATAGAATGTCGCAGTACAATCGGACTCTAATTTAAACATAACTTCACAAAATATGGTCCGATTCCGGCCGTTCTGGATTCAAATTGTTCGTTTTAAATAGTATCTTACCTTAATCACCAGCGGTCGTCCATCCTCCACCTGTAAAAAATAGAAAAAATTAGTTTCAGCTATAAACACTTGGTGCATTCTGTTCTAAGTGACCACTCGCACTTCTGTGAATTTTTTCACAAAAAACCCTTCAATATTCTTGCTAATTTCTTTCGTAATTCTGTTTATTAGTGTGTCGCACGAGTTATCAGCAACCGTCCGTCACTTTTTCGCCAATATTTTATAAAATTTCAGCACTTAAAGTCAGTAACTCTGTTGAAATCCGCCCAAAATACTTGTATTTGGTCGATAAATCGCGATTTTTGTTCGCGACTGGTTCCAATTGTTGTGCCATTAGATAGATCTCGTCGAGACCTATCCCGAAATGCCCCATTTGTAGGGGTTATCTGCGACAAAATGTCACAATTGGCAAATTCTTACTCGCTAGGTAGGTACAAAAGTGCACCTAAGCGATAGAATGTCGCAGTACAATCGGACTCTAATTTAAACATAACTTCACAAAATATGGTCCGATTCCGGCCGTTCTGGATTCAAATTGTTCGTTTTAAATAGTATCTTACCTTAATCACCAGCGGTCGTCCATCCTCCACCTGTAAAAAATAGAAAAAATTAGTTTCAGCTATAAACACTTGGTGCATTCTGTTCTAAGTGACCACTCGCACTTCTGTGAATTTTTTCACAAAAAACCCTTCAATATTCTTGCTAATTTCTTTCGTAATTCTGTTTATTAGTGTGTCGCACGAGTTATCAGCAACCGTCCGTCACTTTTTCGCCAATATTTTATAAAATTTCAGCACTTAAAGTCAGTAACTCTGTTGAAATCCGCCCAAAATACTTGTATTTGGTCGATAAATCGCGATTTTTGTTCGCGACTGGTTCCAATTGTTGTGCCATTAGATAGATCTCGTCGAGACCTATCCCGAAATGCCCCATTTGTAGGGGTTATCTGCGACAAAATGTCACAATTGGCAAATTCTTACTCGCTAGGTAGGTACAAAAGTGCACCTAAGCGATAGAATGTCGCAGTACAATCGGACTCTAATTTAAACATAACTTCACAAAATATGGTCCGATTCCGGCCGTTCTGGATTCAAATTGTTCGTTTTAAATAGTATCTTACCTTAATCACCAGCGGTCGTCCATCCTCCACCTGTAAAAAATAGAAAAAATTAGTTTCAGCTATAAACACTTGGTGCATTCTGTTCTAAGTGACCACTCGCACTTCTGTGAATTTTTTCACAAAAAACCCTTCAATATTCTTGCTAATTTCTTTCGTAATTCTGTTTATTAGTGTGTCGCACGAGTTATCAGCAACCGTCCGTCACTTTTTCGCCAATATTTTATAAAATTTCAGCACTTAAAGTCAGTAACTCTGTTGAAATCCGCCCAAAATACTTGTATTTGGTCGATAAATCGCGATTTTTGTTCGCGACTGGTTCCAATTGTTGTGCCATTAGATAGATCTCGTCGAGACCTATCCCGAAATGCCCCATTTGTAGGGGTTATCTGCGACAAAATGTCACAATTGGCAAATTCTTACTCGCTAGGTAGGTACAAAAGTGCACCTAAGCGATAGAATGTCGCAGTACAATCGGACTCTAATTTAAACATAACTTCACAAAATATGGTCCGATTCCGGCCGTTCTGGATTCAAATTGTTCGTTTTAAATAGTATCTTACCTTAATCACCAGCGGTCGTCCATCCTCCACCTGTAAAAAATAGAAAAAATTAGTTTCAGCTATAAACACTTGGTGCATTCTGTTCTAAGTGACCACTCGCACTTCTGTGAATTTTTTCACAAAAAACCCTTCAATATTCTTGCTAATTTCTTTCGTAATTCTGTTTATTAGTGTGTCGCACGAGTTATCAGCAACCGTCCGTCACTTTTTCGCCAATATTTTATAAAATTTCAGCACTTAAAGTCAGTAACTCTGTTGAAATCCGCCCAAAATACTTGTATTTGGTCGATAAATCGCGATTTTTGTTCGCGACTGGTTCCAATTGTTGTGCCATTAGATAGATCTCGTCGAGACCTATCCCGAAATGCCCCATTTGTAGGGGTTATCTGCGACAAAATGTCACAATTGGCAAATTCTTACTCGCTAGGTAGGTACAAAAGTGCACCTAAGCGATAGAATGTCGCAGTACAATCGGACTCTAATTTAAACATAACTTCACAAAATATGGTCCGATTCCGGCCGTTCTGGATTCAAATTGTTCGTTTTAAATAGTATCTTACCTTAATCACCAGCGGTCGTCCATCCTCCACCTGTAAAAAATAGAAAAAATTAGTTTCAGCTATAAACACTTGGTGCATTCTGTTCTAAGTGACCACTCGCACTTCTGTGAATTTTTTCACAAAAAACCCTTCAATATTCTTGCTAATTTCTTTCGTAATTCTGTTTATTAGTGTGTCGCACGAGTTATCAGCAACCGTCCGTCACTTTTTCGCCAATATTTTATAAAATTTCAGCACTTAAAGTCAGTAACTCTGTTGAAATCCGCCCAAAATACTTGTATTTGGTCGATAAATCGCGATTTTTGTTCGCGACTGGTTCCAATTGTTGTGCCATTAGATAGATCTCGTCGAGACCTATCCCGAAATGCCCCATTTGTAGGGGTTATCTGCGACAAAATGTCACAATTGGCAAATTCTTACTCGCTAGGTAGGTACAAAAGTGCACCTAAGCGATAGAATGTCGCAGTACAATCGGACTCTAATTTAAACATAACTTCACAAAATATGGTCCGATTCCGGCCGTTCTGGATTCAAATTGTTCGTTTTAAATAGTATCTTACCTTAATCACCAGCGGTCGTCCATCCTCCACCTGTAAAAAATAGAAAAAATTAGTTTCAGCTATAAACACTTGGTGCATTCTGTTCTAAGTGACCACTCGCACTTCTGTGAATTTTTTCACAAAAAACCCTTCAATATTCTTGCTAATTTCTTTCGTAATTCTGTTTATTAGTGTGTCGCACGAGTTATCAGCAACCGTCCGTCACTTTTTCGCCAATATTTTATAAAATTTCAGCACTTAAAGTCAGTAACTCTGTTGAAATCCGCCCAAAATACTTGTATTTGGTCGATAAATCGCGATTTTTGTTCGCGACTGGTTCCAATTGTTGTGCCATTAGATAGATCTCGTCGAGACCTATCCCGAAATGCCCCATTTGTAGGGGTTATCTGCGACAAAATGTCACAATTGGCAAATTCTTACTCGCTAGGTAGGTACAAAAGTGCACCTAAGCGATAGAATGTCGCAGTACAATCGGACTCTAATTTAAACATAACTTCACAAAATATGGTCCGATTCCGGCCGTTCTGGATTCAAATTGTTCGTTTTAAATAGTATCTTACCTTAATCACCAGCGGTCGTCCATCCTCCACCTGTAAAAAATAGAAAAAATTAGTTTCAGCTATAAACACTTGGTGCATTCTGTTCTAAGTGACCACTCGCACTTCTGTGAATTTTTTCACAAAAAACCCTTCAATATTCTTGCTAATTTCTTTCGTAATTCTGTTTATTAGTGTGTCGCACGAGTTATCAGCAACCGTCCGTCACTTTTTCGCCAATATTTTATAAAATTTCAGCACTTAAAGTCAGTAACTCTGTTGAAATCCGCCCAAAATACTTGTATTTGGTCGATAAATCGCGATTTTTGTTCGCGACTGGTTCCAATTGTTGTGCCATTAGATAGATCTCGTCGAGACCTATCCCGAAATGCCCCATTTGTAGGGGTTATCTGCGACAAAATGTCACAATTGGCAAATTCTTACTCGCTAGGTAGGTACAAAAGTGCACCTAAGCGATAGAATGTCGCAGTACAATCGGACTCTAATTTAAACATAACTTCACAAAATATGGTCCGATTCCGGCCGTTCTGGATTCAAATTGTTCGTTTTAAATAGTATCTTACCTTAATCACCAGCGGTCGTCCATCCTCCACCTGTAAAAAATAGAAAAAATTAGTTTCAGCTATAAACACTTGGTGCATTCTGTTCTAAGTGACCACTCGCACTTCTGTGAATTTTTTCACAAAAAACCCTTCAATATTCTTGCTAATTTCTTTCGTAATTCTGTTTATTAGTGTGTCGCACGAGTTATCAGCAACCGTCCGTCACTTTTTCGCCAATATTTTATAAAATTTCAGCACTTAAAGTCAGTAACTCTGTTGAAATCCGCCCAAAATACTTGTATTTGGTCGATAAATCGCGATTTTTGTTCGCGACTGGTTCCAATTGTTGTGCCATTAGATAGATCTCGTCGAGACCTATCCCGAAATGCCCCATTTGTAGGGGTTATCTGCGACAAAATGTCACAATTGGCAAATTCTTACTCGCTAGGTAGGTACAAAAGTGCACCTAAGCGATAGAATGTCGCAGTACAATCGGACTCTAATTTAAACATAACTTCACAAAATATGGTCCGATTCCGGCCGTTCTGGATTCAAATTGTTCGTTTTAAATAGTATCTTACCTTAATCACCAGCGGTCGTCCATCCTCCACCTGTAAAAAATAGAAAAAATTAGTTTCAGCTATAAACACTTGGTGCATTCTGTTCTAAGTGACCACTCGCACTTCTGTGAATTTTTTCACAAAAAACCCTTCAATATTCTTGCTAATTTCTTTCGTAATTCTGTTTATTAGTGTGTCGCACGAGTTATCAGCAACCGTCCGTCACTTTTTCGCCAATATTTTATAAAATTTCAGCACTTAAAGTCAGTAACTCTGTTGAAATCCGCCCAAAATACTTGTATTTGGTCGATAAATCGCGATTTTTGTTCGCGACTGGTTCCAATTGTTGTGCCATTAGATAGATCTCGTCGAGACCTATCCCGAAATGCCCCATTTGTAGGGGTTATCTGCGACAAAATGTCACAATTGGCAAATTCTTACTCGCTAGGTAGGTACAAAAGTGCACCTAAGCGATAGAATGTCGCAGTACAATCGGACTCTAATTTAAACATAACTTCACAAAATATGGTCCGATTCCGGCCGTTCTGGATTCAAATTGTTCGTTTTAAATAGTATCTTACCTTAATCACCAGCGGTCGTCCATCCTCCACCTGTAAAAAATAGAAAAAATTAGTTTCAGCTATAAACACTTGGTGCATTCTGTTCTAAGTGACCACTCGCACTTCTGTGAATTTTTTCACAAAAAACCCTTCAATATTCTTGCTAATTTCTTTCGTAATTCTGTTTATTAGTGTGTCGCACGAGTTATCAGCAACCGTCCGTCACTTTTTCGCCAATATTTTATAAAATTTCAGCACTTAAAGTCAGTAACTCTGTTGAAATCCGCCCAAAATACTTGTATTTGGTCGATAAATCGCGATTTTTGTTCGCGACTGGTTCCAATTGTTGTGCCATTAGATAGATCTCGTCGAGACCTATCCCGAAATGCCCCATTTGTAGGGGTTATCTGCGACAAAATGTCACAATTGGCAAATTCTTACTCGCTAGGTAGGTACAAAAGTGCACCTAAGCGATAGAATGTCGCAGTACAATCGGACTCTAATTTAAACATAACTTCACAAAATATGGTCCGATTCCGGCCGTTCTGGATTCAAATTGTTCGTTTTAAATAGTATCTTACCTTAATCACCAGCGGTCGTCCATCCTCCACCTGTAAAAAATAGAAAAAATTAGTTTCAGCTATAAACACTTGGTGCATTCTGTTCTAAGTGACCACTCGCACTTCTGTGAATTTTTTCACAAAAAACCCTTCAATATTCTTGCTAATTTCTTTCGTAATTCTGTTTATTAGTGTGTCGCACGAGTTATCAGCAACCGTCCGTCACTTTTTCGCCAATATTTTATAAAATTTCAGCACTTAAAGTCAGTAACTCTGTTGAAATCCGCCCAAAATACTTGTATTTGGTCGATAAATCGCGATTTTTGTTCGCGACTGGTTCCAATTGTTGTGCCATTAGATAGATCTCGTCGAGACCTATCCCGAAATGCCCCATTTGTAGGGGTTATCTGCGACAAAATGTCACAATTGGCAAATTCTTACTCGCTAGGTAGGTACAAAAGTGCACCTAAGCGATAGAATGTCGCAGTACAATCGGACTCTAATTTAAACATAACTTCACAAAATATGGTCCGATTCCGGCCGTTCTGGATTCAAATTGTTCGTTTTAAATAGTATCTTACCTTAATCACCAGCGGTCGTCCATCCTCCACCTGTAAAAAATAGAAAAAATTAGTTTCAGCTATAAACACTTGGTGCATTCTGTTCTAAGTGACCACTCGCACTTCTGTGAATTTTTTCACAAAAAACCCTTCAATATTCTTGCTAATTTCTTTCGTAATTCTGTTTATTAGTGTGTCGCACGAGTTATCAGCAACCGTCCGTCACTTTTTCGCCAATATTTTATAAAATTTCAGCACTTAAAGTCAGTAACTCTGTTGAAATCCGCCCAAAATACTTGTATTTGGTCGATAAATCGCGATTTTTGTTCGCGACTGGTTCCAATTGTTGTGCCATTAGATAGATCTCGTCGAGACCTATCCCGAAATGCCCCATTTGTAGGGGTTATCTGCGACAAAATGTCACAATTGGCAAATTCTTACTCGCTAGGTAGGTACAAAAGTGCACCTAAGCGATAGAATGTCGCAGTACAATCGGACTCTAATTTAAACATAACTTCACAAAATATGGTCCGATTCCGGCCGTTCTGGATTCAAATTGTTCGTTTTAAATAGTATCTTACCTTAATCACCAGCGGTCGTCCATCCTCCACCTGTAAAAAATAGAAAAAATTAGTTTCAGCTATAAACACTTGGTGCATTCTGTTCTAAGTGACCACTCGCACTTCTGTGAATTTTTTCACAAAAAACCCTTCAATATTCTTGCTAATTTCTTTCGTAATTCTGTTTATTAGTGTGTCGCACGAGTTATCAGCAACCGTCCGTCACTTTTTCGCCAATATTTTATAAAATTTCAGCACTTAAAGTCAGTAACTCTGTTGAAATCCGCCCAAAATACTTGTATTTGGTCGATAAATCGCGATTTTTGTTCGCGACTGGTTCCAATTGTTGTGCCATTAGATAGATCTCGTCGAGACCTATCCCGAAATGCCCCATTTGTAGGGGTTATCTGCGACAAAATGTCACAATTGGCAAATTCTTACTCGCTAGGTAGGTACAAAAGTGCACCTAAGCGATAGAATGTCGCAGTACAATCGGACTCTAATTTAAACATAACTTCACAAAATATGGTCCGATTCCGGCCGTTCTGGATTCAAATTGTTCGTTTTAAATAGTATCTTACCTTAATCACCAGCGGTCGTCCATCCTCCACCTGTAAAAAATAGAAAAAATTAGTTTCAGCTATAAACACTTGGTGCATTCTGTTCTAAGTGACCACTCGCACTTCTGTGAATTTTTTCACAAAAAACCCTTCAATATTCTTGCTAATTTCTTTCGTAATTCTGTTTATTAGTGTGTCGCACGAGTTATCAGCAACCGTCCGTCACTTTTTCGCCAATATTTTATAAAATTTCAGCACTTAAAGTCAGTAACTCTGTTGAAATCCGCCCAAAATACTTGTATTTGGTCGATAAATCGCGATTTTTGTTCGCGACTGGTTCCAATTGTTGTGCCATTAGATAGATCTCGTCGAGACCTATCCCGAAATGCCCCATTTGTAGGGGTTATCTGCGACAAAATGTCACAATTGGCAAATTCTTACTCGCTAGGTAGGTACAAAAGTGCACCTAAGCGATAGAATGTCGCAGTACAATCGGACTCTAATTTAAACATAACTTCACAAAATATGGTCCGATTCCGGCCGTTCTGGATTCAAATTGTTCGTTTTAAATAGTATCTTACCTTAATCACCAGCGGTCGTCCATCCTCCACCTGTAAAAAATAGAAAAAATTAGTTTCAGCTATAAACACTTGGTGCATTCTGTTCTAAGTGACCACTCGCACTTCTGTGAATTTTTTCACAAAAAACCCTTCAATATTCTTGCTAATTTCTTTCGTAATTCTGTTTATTAGTGTGTCGCACGAGTTATCAGCAACCGTCCGTCACTTTTTCGCCAATATTTTATAAAATTTCAGCACTTAAAGTCAGTAACTCTGTTGAAATCCGCCCAAAATACTTGTATTTGGTCGATAAATCGCGATTTTTGTTCGCGACTGGTTCCAATTGTTGTGCCATTAGATAGATCTCGTCGAGACCTATCCCGAAATGCCCCATTTGTAGGGGTTATCTGCGACAAAATGTCACAATTGGCAAATTCTTACTCGCTAGGTAGGTACAAAAGTGCACCTAAGCGATAGAATGTCGCAGTACAATCGGACTCTAATTTAAACATAACTTCACAAAATATGGTCCGATTCCGGCCGTTCTGGATTCAAATTGTTCGTTTTAAATAGTATCTTACCTTAATCACCAGCGGTCGTCCATCCTCCACCTGTAAAAAATAGAAAAAATTAGTTTCAGCTATAAACACTTGGTGCATTCTGTTCTAAGTGACCACTCGCACTTCTGTGAATTTTTTCACAAAAAACCCTTCAATATTCTTGCTAATTTCTTTCGTAATTCTGTTTATTAGTGTGTCGCACGAGTTATCAGCAACCGTCCGTCACTTTTTCGCCAATATTTTATAAAATTTCAGCACTTAAAGTCAGTAACTCTGTTGAAATCCGCCCAAAATACTTGTATTTGGTCGATAAATCGCGATTTTTGTTCGCGACTGGTTCCAATTGTTGTGCCATTAGATAGATCTCGTCGAGACCTATCCCGAAATGCCCCATTTGTAGGGGTTATCTGCGACAAAATGTCACAATTGGCAAATTCTTACTCGCTAGGTAGGTACAAAAGTGCACCTAAGCGATAGAATGTCGCAGTACAATCGGACTCTAATTTAAACATAACTTCACAAAATATGGTCCGATTCCGGCCGTTCTGGATTCAAATTGTTCGTTTTAAATAGTATCTTACCTTAATCACCAGCGGTCGTCCATCCTCCACCTGTAAAAAATAGAAAAAATTAGTTTCAGCTATAAACACTTGGTGCATTCTGTTCTAAGTGACCACTCGCACTTCTGTGAATTTTTTCACAAAAAACCCTTCAATATTCTTGCTAATTTCTTTCGTAATTCTGTTTATTAGTGTGTCGCACGAGTTATCAGCAACCGTCCGTCACTTTTTCGCCAATATTTTATAAAATTTCAGCACTTAAAGTCAGTAACTCTGTTGAAATCCGCCCAAAATACTTGTATTTGGTCGATAAATCGCGATTTTTGTTCGCGACTGGTTCCAATTGTTGTGCCATTAGATAGATCTCGTCGAGACCTATCCCGAAATGCCCCATTTGTAGGGGTTATCTGCGACAAAATGTCACAATTGGCAAATTCTTACTCGCTAGGTAGGTACAAAAGTGCACCTAAGCGATAGAATGTCGCAGTACAATCGGACTCTAATTTAAACATAACTTCACAAA
>CAMQVA020000002.1:0-59000 GCA_947037095.2 Nycteola revayana | reverse complement strand
AATAATTGACCAAGCTTTATGAACTTAGTTTGTCGTTTAAAGGAATAAAAACCGATTTCAGGTTGGTACCTCAGCTCATTTAATTTGTAACATAACTTCCTACTAGTCACAATTAATTAATTATAAATGAATGATTATATGGCTTCTTGAAGTACAAGTACAGTACACAATATATCGACCGCCTATTTCAATATATTTTTTTTAGAAATAAATAAAGGCGTGACCTTTTCTTAATTGCAGTGATAAATTGAAACCTTTTTATTTTTTTTAATAGTTTTTGTCACATAATCCAGCGCTTGGTTCCCACATTAGCAAATTGTTCAATAAACATAGTTATGCAATTTAAAATACATACTACAACACTCGTGTAAAATAATAATTGGCATTGTTATTTTCACTTCACTGACGATTTTCACAGAACTTCACCTATTCGATGAACATTCTGAGAAAACGAGCGTTGATCCAAGAGGAAAGTGGATACATTAACTCTTTATGTTTTATTAACAATATCCGAGACATTTTCGGAGTATTTGCAAGAAATATAGTTATGATTCCCGGTAGCCTTAAGGTACAAAAACTTTTTGTTCGCAGTTCAGTGGACAGAACGTAAGGGGGATCGCGTTGTGGCTCCAAGGGAACACTACAGATTTAGAATCACACGACCCGACACTAGGATTTAATAATTAGTTTAATCATTTATATTTTAATTATTTAATATTTAATAAGCTTGCGTTTGTCTACAATCCCACCTGGGAAGAATGGCAGCATGTTCCATCTTCACTTCACTTACTAGGTGTAGCGAAGATGGAACACGCTTCCCTAGCAAATGGCCATTCACTCTTGATTGGAAGATTGCTAGATTAGGGAATCAAAGTGAAGCAACCGAAACTGACAACTGTGACTATGACTATTCGGAACATTGTTTATTATAAATTTTAGTGTAATTATATTTGGCAGTTTTTGATAAAAGTATATACCATAACTCTGAGACAAGCACCTTTTATTCCAAATACAATTTTATTCCGAATATTACGTATCAGTTCTAAAACGGTTTACCCGCGGTGCCCATCTTTCTGGTTCCACTGCCTTTATCACGTTCTATAAAAGACGCAACTAAAACGCGCCTGGGAACATTTACTCTTATTTCCGTATCAACTTATTCTTATCTCTTATCTCTGTGTCAACTTTGGCCGGATTCTTGGAAGTTATAAAATTAACTTCCAAGACCTTTAAGGCATCTTACTATAATGTGTACATTTGTCATGTATTTCGATACATGACGACTGACGGACAGACTGATAAAAAATTCTGTAAGATCAAATAATTTTAAAAATGGGTTTAGCTACTCAAATTATACTTTTGTTAGATTTAGTCTTATACAGTGTAATTTTGACAAGTACAAGTGTATGTAAATAGCTAAGTGCTGAATAAATTTCATTATTTCATTAATGTCGAAGAGGGCAATAAAAATCATTGGCCACAAGAGTTAAAGAAATTTGAATAAAAAATTACAACAGACGTATTAAAAATATTTTTTATCTACTCGGATGTTTTAGAAAGTTCTTATCATATGTATATTCATTCCAAAATCTGCTACCAAGCTTACTACATATAAACGACGGAAACAAAGTAAGTGATGAGGACAGCGTGCTGCACGATTTTTTTCTCCAACGAGATACGACGATACGAGAACGAGATAGCACCTACTAATCATGAGACGCTTTTCTCACTAGAAAGTAAGCATCCACCTCCAGTTCCAGATCTAAAACTTCTTCAAGCACCTGGAAGCTCTGTGGAAGAATTGTATAATTGTCTACTCGAGAAGTCAGCATGGCCATTGTGAAATACTTGAACGTTTCGGTAACTCTCATGTTGAGTTGAGAACATGAGAGTTACCGAAGGCAAGTAAACTCAGACATCACGGAGCATAAAGTGTAACTCCACTTTTTTTTCAGTTTGTATAGACGTACTAAAAAACCGGCCAAGTGCGAGTCGAACTCTCGCACGAAGGGTTCCGTAGTAGTTGCAACTTTGTTCGATGTTAATAATAGTTGATTGAATAAAAGGTAAATTGTGGTTTACGGTTTATGACGTATCAAAAAAAACTACTTACTTGATCTCGTTCAAACCAATTTTCGGTGGAAGTTTGCATGGTTATGAACATCATATATTTTTTTAGTTTTATCATTCTCTTATTTTAGAAGTTACAGGGGGGACACACATTTTACCACTTTGGAAGTGTCTCTCGCGTAAACTATTCAGTTAAGAAAAAAATGACATTAGAAACCTCAATATCATTTTGGAAGACCTATCCATAGATAAAGACCAGAATCCATAGACCCCACAAGTATGGGTTTCATGGAAAAAAAATTTTTGAGTTTCAGTTCTAAGTATGGGGAACCCCAATTTTTTTTGTTTTTTATCTATTTTTGTGTGAAAATTTTAATGCGGTTCACAACATACATCTACTTGCCAAGTTTCAACATAATAGTTCCTATAGTTTCGAAAAAAAAGTGGCTGTGACATACGGACGGACAGACAGACAGACAGACATGACGAATCTATAAGGGTTCCGTTTTTTGCCATTTGGCTACGGAACCCTAAAAATGTAAAAATGATTTGTAAGACTCACATGGATGGCTAGGATATTTTTCACAAGAATATGAGGTTTTCATGGCCCATTTTGCTATACGCAGCGGGAGCCCATTACGTAGTCCATTATAATAAAATAATTAACATTTAGCTTCCAAAATGTGTCTATAACTAATGCCATTATGTCATATTCTTTTCTCTCACATTTCCTTTCTAGATCTTGGAGGTATCGTTACAGTTTATACACGCTGAAATTTAAATGGTTGTTTTCCCGCAGCGAAAAGATTTGGTCTTAGTTAAACATTCAATTTATACAAAAACTAAATATTATAAACCAAAAATGGCCGATTAACAATCGTGAAAAACCGAACTCGAAAGTGACATCGAACCGATAGTAATACCTCGCGATACCTAGCGCTCGCGTCGATCGGTCGCGCGTTCGTTGACCCGGGTGTTAGTCAATCAGCTGATACCTACACCATAAGTAATGTAACACAGTACCCAATCATAATAATAAGCTTTATCCAATACCTTTTTAGCTATAACTTACAGAAAACGTAACTTAAAACAAGTTTATTATCTAAGAACAATAATTTTCTGAATTAGATACCTAATAAAGTATTTAAGGCGTATTTAACAAAAATGAAAAATTAAATGAACTCCGCGGAAATGATATGGATGCAGTCCTTCTGAGTTGAGTAGTTTCCAGACGTAGTATTGGCTTACGCCAAACTTAGCTGCCGCCAGTCGCGTACTTCGGCGAGGATCGCGTTCGAAGTACTCGATGATCTCCTCGTCGAGCTCTGGCGAAAGAACGGCCGATCGACCTCTGCCCTGTGCATGTGCTGGCACTTGGAACTGCCCATGATCGAGTAGCCGTCGCCGCTACGATCGTCCGGTCCTGTATGACTTGAGGGTTCAGAACTCCGCGAAGACGGAGTGACGCCAAGTGTTGCAGCTCGGCGTAAAGACGCCAGGCAGTATGGGAATTATAATTAGCCCTAGCGTACAGTCGCACCATAGCGACGTACTCTAAATTACTAAAACTGTAATGTCGATCCACAATACTAATAAAGTAATAAGATAACGCGTGCTGCGCTTCCGACGTTCACGGGACAACTAAGGAAGGAGGGAGTCGAAGGAGAGCGCGGGGCGTTCCGGCGTCGGCGCCGCGCGGCGAATTACAAAAGAAGCCGGCTCGTTTGTGATTCTTGCCGTATAACTACCATATAACTACCATTGAGCTCTTATTTTGCTTTGAACGTTTATGGATCGATCTTTACTCGTTCAGCAGCGCGTGCGATTCGAGTAGTACCTACAAGGTCCGTTCACTCCGTCTAGTGTTACTACTGTTTATCACGCTTTCGAGTTGTCTAATATTTTTTTTAATAATTTTAAATCCAAAATATGTCTAAAAAAAAAAAAAAATTTTTCGATAGTTCTACCGACGGCTAGTTGTTCTGCTTCGGGAAAACAACCATTAAAATTTCACGGTGTATACACCTCAGCGTGCGAACACAGCTTAACGGCGGCGGGAATGTTGCTTATTAGCGAACGTTATACAAAAAATAAAAAGTTACAAGTCAATCAAACCTTGTCTGTGGTGTGTCATTTGTCATCGCCTTATACGGTATTGCGTGTGATAGATGAACTGTCGCCAGCTTTGAATCCTTATGTCCGCAACTATAACATATAAATAATATTTTTCTAAGACTAAAGCCTGTTTCACTAAGGCATTATGTTTAGAGGAATCTGGAACATTCGATTAATGGACTCCCAGTGAACAATAATATACCTTCCGACCGCTGATTGATTTTGTGGTTCAAAATTAGAATATACCTAATCTAATCCCAATAAAACTGTCTATTTTTGAATACAATGACTTACGAAAAAAAATGCTTACCTAGTCTAGGTCATTTCATACTCCTTTATATCGTCCACTATTTCGTGATCTGCCTCATTGGTCGAGCGGTAATATGCTCTACAATAAATCATCGTCGTCATCGGGTCGGGAAAAAAAAGGTGCCATTTACTTGCTTAATTAGAAAAGTACCAAGTCCCAACCCGAAGTTTGGAAGATGGTGGCGTTTTACCCGTGCTACGGAGAGCATGTTAAGTTATAAGTCCTGCGCCTGAATTTAAGAGTATACCTGCGTTTGTGTATACACTTGTGGACTATAATATGCCCTGCACAGGCAGCTTAGAGATTGCCCAACCAGCAAAGAGATCGTATAAGCAATTACTCTCACAACTATGAAACGAAAAACACTCGTATGAAAGATCCTATTATTTCAAAAAGCCGTTTAAAAGCAGCTGGCTAGATATTTTAGCTTTCCACGCTTTTTGGCTGTATAAACATGTCTTGTAAACGTTTACTAGATAATTATATAAAGATATCTTTTGATCACCTTCATGCAACCGTATGTCCTATGACAGCTCTTTGAAAGCAACTGAATTGCTAATTTGTCGAAAAACTAGCATTTATAGCACTATCTTTCGACATGTATTTATTACAGCATAATTATAGAGTAAACGCTATTTATTCGATAAAATAGCATCTTAACTACTATACCGGCACTTAATGTCATGAGAAAACGCTTAAAAATTATCTATTACAGCCTCAAAGGTGCTCTAAACGTCATTTAAAAGCCGTCTTACAGCATAGTTGTGGTATAAAAGTTGAATAAAATCTTTTACAGCACTGTACTATATAGTTAAACTGTCAAATTAAATGGTGGTCAACCATTTAATTTGACACTAAAATAATTTGAAAAAGTCACTCATATAATATTTTTTTTTGTTTATGTTTCATTTTTTTTTAATTCCTCTGGAGTATTCATAACAGTATTTTGATATAATATTAAGGATTTAACATTTTGCGCTAAGGAACCCCAAACTAACTGCAATGGCGGTCCTAGAAGTCGTAAAGTTGAAACCCCATGTCTATTTCTCAGCTAAAAGCCGAGTGAATGCTTTGTGATGATAAGTGAATTGCTATTAATGGCGAATTAGATAAACTTTTAAATTTATATTATTTGTAATTAATTATTTACTAAGAAATCTTACGGCCCATGAAAATATTAACTAAAATGTAAAGAATGTAGACAAAAAATTTAACCCCGCATAGGAAAGTAAACACCTTTGAGCCAACTTCAGGTCACGAATTGTCAATATGACTGTAAAATTGTATGGCACAAATAATATGGCAAAATTTATTCTTATATTAAATTTAAAAAAAATATTTCTTTTCACAAACAGCTCCGGTAATTGAAGAAATAAAATTGTCTATAAACTCTCTGATCGTGTGAATGCAACCAGCATTCACACGATCAGAGAGTCGAGTGACTGCAACCGCACTACTATATTACAATAAATTTGTCGAATGAAAGCGCTTCTACCGACTTGGAAAAAGCTAATGTGTTGAAAAATGGCATACTTATGATTAATATGATACTATTAACTTTCGAATTGCGATTACTCTATATTCTTTCGACTATTTGGCTATTTATACGATAATCTTACGATACTTACATCACTTAAAGCAAAGTAAAGTGCGCCCAAATCGCGTTGAGAGAACGTGGACAGATCATTTACTCGACATTTTCTCACCACCAATAGCTGAAATAGAAACGTGCTGGTGGCATTTTTACAATATATTTTGCTGGTTGGCTGGCCACCGTGGCCGAAATCGGTCACACATTCAGATTTCATAATAATTTATTTATATAGAAAGTTTTATATTAATTGATTAATTGCCTTAATATTATATGTAACAAGCGGACCCGACAGACGTTGTTCTGCATGATAATATATTAATATACAACGTTGATATGACAGAGGGGCATTAAATTACGCTACGTTTACTATACGTGTTTTTTATTAATCCGATACGGTATAAAAATAAAAAGCAACCAAATTGAGTTTTTTTTTCTTTCAAACAAACTAAATAGCTTACAAATCAGAGTAAAACGTAACCACCCTTTGTAAATAAATTTCACTGACCTAGCAAAGCGGCAACGTCGCGCGCGCGCCGGTGCGCTGCATGTGTGTGTTATCTTGTGTCATGGCGGGCGGCCGGTGGTGGCGCGGGCGGGCGCTTAGGCCTCCGCTCGCGCCGGCTTTTATGATAGGTAAGGTTTTGAAGTAGGTACGCACACAACAACAATCACAACAAAAACACTAAATTTTTAAATTCTCGATGTGTCCACCATTAAGTGGACCCATCGAGTAGTTTGGCCCCAAATATCAAAATTATTGATAAATCTTCACTGTGTCTGCTGGGCTCTCCTGTCTTTGACGAATCAATACCTGCTTTTGTTGACAACCAAATTCAAAATTTCTTAAATAACTCCGATAGACTATCTAAAATTAGCCCTCACATTGCTTTTACTATTCTAAAATTTTGCCTTTTTGTCCCTAAATTCACCTACACTTTGCGATGTTGTCAGTTGTGGAAACATATTAATATTCTAAAAAATATAGACAACATCGTCAAAACCAGTTTAGAATCAATTTTGAACATACGTTTTGAAGAAAGGACTTGGTGACAGGCTTCACTTCCAGTTCGATTAGGGGGTCTGGGCGTTAGAGCCATTTCAGACGTTGCTCTCCCCGCTTTTTTGTCTTCTGTCCATAGTACCCAAAATTTATCACATAAAATTCTCTCGGCTAGTCTTAATAGTTATAATATTTCTTATATGAAGGAAGCTGAGTCTGAATGGCTTTTGGCTTGCCCCAACTCTGCCTTGCCATGTAATACATCTGTTCAGCGGCAATGGGATGGGCCGCTCTGTGAGCTGACGCGGAATAATTTGTTACAAACGTGTTCCAGCTCTGCAGATCGTGCCCGTCTCTTAGCCGTTGCGGAATGGGAGTCAGGCTTGTGGCTGCATGCGCTTCCGTCACCAAATACAGGCACCTTAATGGATGCAAATACGTTTCGTGTGGCAGTTTCGTTGCGCCTGGGTGCGCCGTGCTATGCTCCCCACCGCTGCGAGTGTGGCGCCAATGTGACCCAACTCGGTCACCACGGCCTGTGTTGTAGCAAAAGTGCTGGACGTCTGTCCCGTCATGCCACTATTAATGATGTAATCCGTCGGGCCTTCAGCTCGGCAAATATGCCAGCCGTTTTAGAGCCTAATGGCCTTATGCGCGACGATGGTAAAAGGCCCGACGGAATGACTCTGGTGCCTTGGAGGATGGGACGGCCTTTGGTGTGGGACGCTACGTGCGTCGACACCCTCGCGCCGTCTCATCTTTCCGGGACTCAGGGTAGGGCCGGCGTGGCGGCTGAATCCGCGGAGAATCTCAAGAGGCGCAAATATAGTACCCTTGATAGGTCTAAAAAAATGGCGATGTAAAATCAGCGAAAAAAAAAAAAAAAAACACCTCAATTTGTTGCTTTTATGTTGCTAATTAGTTGCCAGAAAATTAATTTTGTTGCTTCAACCAATCGAAAAAAATCGGCAATAACGCTAACTTTTCAATAAGATAGCGTGGAAATCACTGGATGTGGGCTGATCGATCAAGCGAATAGTAGTCAATTTGTTGCTAATTTGTTGCTGAAAGATGGTAGGGAGAAATGAATAAAAAAAAATAAAAATAGTTTTTTTTCAATTATGCCAAAATAAATAATGTCCACGCTAGCTTAACTAACGATTTTTCCGTAAAAAATCTATTGCAAAAATTTGTTGCTGCTCATAATGCAGCTTCTTTTAGCATAAAGAGTCAGCAACAAAATAAAAACCGGTAGTCAAGAGAAGTTGGAGATCGGTATACAAAAAAAACCGGCCACGCTAGCTTAACTAACGATTTTTCAGTAAAAAAACTATTGTAAAAATTTGTTGCTGCTCATACTGCAGCTTGTTTTAGCATAAAGAGTCAGCAACAAAATAAAAACCGGAAGTCAAGAGAAGTTGGAGATCGGTATACAAAAAAAACCGGCCACGCTAGCTTAACTAGCGATTTTTCCGTAAAAAATCGATTGCAAAAATTTGTTGCTGCTCATAATGCAGCTTCTTTTAGCATAAAGAGTCACCAACAAAATAAAAACCGATAGTCAAGAGAAGTTGGAGATCGGTATACAACAAAAACCGGCCGCGCTAGCTTAACTAACGATTTTTCCGTAAAAAAACTATTGTAAAAATTTGTTGCTGCTCATACTGCAGCTTGTTTTAGCATAAAGAGTCAGCAACAAAATAAAAACCGGAAGTCAAGAGAAGTTGGAGATCGGTATACAACAAAAACCGGCCGCGCTAGCTTAACTAACGATTTTTCCGTAAAAAAACTATTGTAAAAATTTGTTGCTGCTCATACTGCAGCTTGTTTTAGCATAAAGAGTCAGCAACAAAATAAAAACCGGAAGTCAAGAGAAGTTGGAGATCGGTATACAAAATAAAACGGCCACGCTAGCTTAACTAACGATTTTTCCGTAAAAAAACGATTATAAAAATTTGTTGCTGCTCATACTGCAGCTTGTTTTAGCATAAAGCGTCAGCAACAAAATAAAAACCGGAAGTCAAGAGAACTTGGAGATCGGTATACAGAAAAACCTGCCACGCTAGCTGTTAGCGATGTTGAGCGCCACAGCGGGGAGGGCACGCACGCGGGGAGCAGTGACGTGCCGGCGGCGGCGGACGGCCAGTGCTACCACCTCAGCGACTTTGTCGCTAGATCTAGTGATTTTCAGAGCTGCACAGCGATTTTCTGATATACTTACTTGCTAAAAAATATTTTAGCAACTTTTGCCATCGGTGGTTGACTTCGGAATGGTTCCTTGCAAAAATACTGAAAAAACTACATTCATGCGACTATAGCGCAACTGGATTTGATTTTTTTTTTGTGAAATAGAAATAAAAATCCTCGAAATACTCGAAAATTCGAATTATCACTAAAAGTCGCTAAATTGGTCTCGACTATGTAAAAGGTTCTTTACACGTGTTTTGAAGATGTCGGCATTGCTTTTATTAATATCAAAGAAATGCCGACAAATAGTCGCTAGTTAAGCTAGCGTGGCCGGTTTTTTTTGTAAACCGATCTCAGACTTCTCTTGACTTCCGGTTTTTATTTTGTTGCTGACTATTTATGCTAAAACAAGCTGCAGTATAAGCAGCAACAAATTTTTGCAATCGTTTTTTTACGAAAAAATCGTTAGTTAAGCTAGCTTGGCCGGTTTATTTGTATACCGATCTCCAACTTCTCTTGACTTCCGGTTTTTATTTTGTTGCTGACTCTTTATGCTAAAACAAGCTGCAGTATGAGCAGCAACAAATTTTTACAACAGTTTTTTTACGGAAAAATCGTTAGTTAAGCTAGCGCGGCCGGTTTTTGTTGTATACTGATCTCCAACTTCTCTTGACTACCGGTTTTTATTTTGTTGCTGACGCTTTATGCTAAAAGAAGCTGCATTATGAGCAGCAACAAATTTTTGCAATCGATTTTTTACGGAAAAATCGTTAGTTAATGAAATAATGAAATAATAATGAAATAATGAATTTATTCAGCACTTAGGTATTTACATACACTTGTACTTGTCAAAATCACAATAACAAAGAAATATAATTAATAGGTTATTATTCTTATTCTATGAATAGAACTACTTAGGTAACTATAACTAACAAATGCAACCTGTGAGTGCTGCTAATTGTAGGACATTACAGACAATTTACTCCGTCTGTCCGTGTGTCATTAATTCCTCTACTCATAATTAGTTAATACTTACATTAAAAAAATTTGAAAGCATACAATTAAGTGACACACACTTGGGGGCACCCTTATGAGGTTAGGACCACAACCCAGAGGTGCCACTGATATTAAAGTCAGATTTGTGGATATAAGAGGAAGTGATCGCTGGCACGGCCTACAGGCGCTGGATCACAGGGCAGGGGTAGGGGTACAACGCGGTCCTCGCCGGCGAGAATCCTACCCTAGCTAACCTGCAACCTTTCACTAGCTACCTAGGTGGACGACCCGGAGAAGAAAGGGAGAAAGAAACTCCGGGATTTTTTTTTTTCGTCATCTTTTTTATCACAGTGTGTCCATTTTTTTTTTAAATATATGTTTTCTTTACAATATTTCATTTAAATTATAATATGAAGCATGTGCGCTAATGCACGCTCTAGACGTTTTCATAGATATAGCTAAATAGTGATTAAAAATCCTCAAGCAAAAAGTAAGTAAGAGCCTCATAAACCTCTAGCACTTGAAAACGGAGGGCGCATCCACACACATTACCAAAGAACAAGCCATGTGAGAAAATTATCGTCTTAAGCGGTCACACACTAATGTTTTAACAACCATCTCAAATACAACCACCAGCAAGCCGACCAGCCACCGCAAGCAGCACCCGTTCACGAGTATGACGTGTGAGCACACAGCCATCGTCTCCCTCGCCATATTAGAGGGAAGGAGGCGACCCGACTCACATCGCCACCGCAAGCAATGACAAACAATGGGAGCATGACGAGCACACTGATAGCAACATTTGAGGAATCACGTTTAAAAGGAGAGGCAAAAGTTAGACTCAGCATAGCATGTTCCGAAGTACATCAAAGTATACAATAATAACATTGGCAATAAAATAATAAAAAATACAAAACATCCAATAATGTAAGTTTGCGTGTGTTACACCGCTAGCACCATGCAGTTTTATCATTAATATATTAATTTATTGTGTAATAACCTTTTTTCATTAAGGTAGTCTTTACATGAGTTTTAAATTTATTGAGTGGTAACTCTTGCACAAATTCCGGTAGTTTGTTATACATACGCAAACTAAGCCCTACAAACGAAGAATGGACTCTCTGCAGACGGTGGTAATCAGCACACAATTTGTGTTTATTTCTTGTATTTTTTGTGTGCATGTCGCTTCTCTTCTGATATTGATTTAAATTTTGTCTAATATGAATTAAATTTTCATAAATGTATTGAGAAGCAACCGTTAATATATTAATATTTTTAAACAAATCTCTTAGGGAAGTTCGGGCACTTAGTTGGTAAATAGATCGAATCGCCCGTTTCTGTAAAATAAATATACTTTGGATATCGGCAGATTTGCCCCAAAGTAGAATTCCATATGATAAAATGCTGTGGAAATAACTAAAATAGACCATACGTGCAGTTTCTACGTTGGTCAGTTGTCTAACTTTCCTAACAGCGTAAGCAGCAGAGGTCAACTTTTTGGCCAAGTTCGACACATGAGCATTCCATTTTAAATGTGTATCCAGCGTTATACCTAAGAACACTGTGGAGCTAACAGTTTCCAGCACTTCATTATTGAGAATTAAATTAGGTCCAGTATTTTTCACATTGGGCGTAGTGAATTTTATACATTTAGTTTTTTTTGCGTTTAGCACCAAGTTATTTACAGTAAACCAATGAGTTATATGTGTGAGTGCACAATTAATAAAATCGAAATCGTCAATATTACGTTTCACTTTAAAAATAAGTGAAGTGTCGTCAGCAAAGAGTACAACATCACACAATTTCTCCAAATAATACGGCAAATCATTAATATATACCAGGAATAAAAAAGGACCCAGAATGGAACCTTGTGGCACACCTAACTTAACAGGTAAGGATTCCGAGACTACACCACCTACATCAACGCACTGAACTCTCTGAGAAAGGTATGAAGACATCATATCCAGTGCATCGTCCTTAATACCATAGTGACGTAATTTTAATAAGAGCGAGTCGTGCCGAACGCAATCGAAGGCCTTTGAAAGATCACAGAATACACCGATGGCATTTTGCGACTGCTCCCACGCATCATATATAGATTTAATAAGAGCGACTCCAGCATCTAAAGTTGAGCGACCTTTAGTAAAACCAAACTGATTCGCGTGCAAGAGGTTTTTAAAATTGAAATGCTTGAGGAGCTGATTAAGTATTATTTTTTCAAAGATTTTACTAAACACTGGTAATATTGAGATTGGTCTATAATTGGCTGGGTCGTCTTTCGAACCTGATTTCAATAAGGGTATGATTTTACTGTACTTCATTTTGTCAGGAAATGTACCAGTATCTACACATTCATTAAAAATAATCATTAGATAAGGCGCTACTATATCAATTATTTCTTTCAGGATTTTAACTGAAATACCCCATAAATCACCTGTATTTTTTGAATCAAAAGCCTTGACTACGTTTATCACTTCCGTTACAGTAACATGCTTGAATTTGAATAAAGAATTACATCCCGGTACGCTACTGCATAAAAGTAGCTCAGCCTCACTGGCTGATGAATTTAAAGAACGCGTAGTGGCTATTGGTATGTCAGAGAAAAAAGTATTAAATGCATGAGCCACGTCAGATTTATTACTAGTAAGTTTATCATCGACTTTTATTTCTATCAGATTATCCCGGTTAAAAGTCTTGCCACTTTCTTTATTTATTATTCCCCAGGTGGTTTTTATTTTGTTACTGGAGTTTTCTATCTTATGTCTAATATGATTGGCTCTAGCAATGCTACAAACTATTTTAAAAGTTTTAGAATACTTTCTTACATGCTCTAAAAAGTCATCATCGGATCTATACATTTTCATGCCATAAAGCTCATACAATCTAGATCGACTCTTAAATATTCCTGGAGTAGCCCATTCATTAAATTTACAGTGAACTTTACTATTATAAGTTTTAGTTTTAAAATTACTTCTAAATTCGGTCTCTACAATGTTAAAAACGGCTCCATAGTTACTATCCGGATTCTGCTTAACTAACAAAGAAGGATTTAACTTTGACATAATATTTTCCTTAAAGCGATTAATTCGACCAGCAGTGATAGGGCGGCACGTTATTTTTGACGTTGTTTTGTCTTCAGTGCTTGGAAAGACTGCCAACTGTCCACAGTGATCAGATGTTAGATTATGTAAAATCTGCGTATTTATCGTTTGACAGTTTGAAAATATGTTGTCAAGACAAGTGGACGAGTGTGAAGTTATCCTAGTGGGTTCATAAAAAAGATGTTTTAAATTAAAAGAATTAAATAGATTAAGGAGTCTCCCACTAGTAGACGAGGCTTCAAGAATATTAACATTAAAGTCTCCACACACTATTATCCCCTTACCTGAACAACTTAACCTCGTGAGGGCATCTTCTACAACAGATTCAAATAAATCAAAGTTACCTAAAGGTGGACGGTACACACATACAACTACATGATGCTGCAGTTCCACACAAGACAACTCGGCATTCCGCTCAATGGACAGATTTACAATATCATGTCTTGATTTACATTTTATGTGAGATGATACAATAATTAGTGAGCCACCATGAATGGCTTGTTTTCTCACAAAAGCACTCTGTACTGTGTACTTATCATTGTTAATGAAACATAACTGAAAATCTTTTAACCAATGTTCAGTAAGACATAAAACATGAACATTAAAGTTTTCTAAAAATAAACTTAACTCTAATTCTTTGCCAGAAACACCCTGCATGTTCTGATGTACAATATTTAAATCATGCAGGCCTTCTGTTGTTCTTAAATCTAGTTTAAAATATTTAAGTTAGTAGAAATACTAACATCTAATTCAGTGTTACACTGAAACAAATCAGACTTGTCTGAATCTTCCTTTAAAAAACTCTCAGAAATTAGAGTAGTCAATGTACTACTCTGTGATAATCTATGATTATCTGTGTCAGTAAAAAAATTAAATGCTAACATATTAGCAAGTTGTTTTTTCGTAAAATAGGGTAGGTACAATGTACCATTTGTCAAATTAAAATTATGTGAAATAATACTATTTATGTCAAAATAATCAAGGAACTCATTACAATTACAGATATTGTACAATAACATATTTAAGTCATAAATATGTTTACTTTGTTCCTTCGTCAAATTATTACAATAAGGTAGTGAACATAATATAAATTGACTGTTATATTTACTGTTATAGTATTTGATCTTATTAATTAATTTTAGAATATGATTCCTATTAACAGTCAAACTGTCACCATACAATATAATGAATCTGTTGTATTCATTATGTTCACAAACTGAATCAATTTTTGAAACTAAATTACTAAAATTAACTCAATCAATCAATCAATCAATCAATCAATTTTTGAAACTAAATTACTAAAGTTAAGCTAGCGTGGCCGGTTTTTTTTGTATACCGATCTCCAACTTCTCTTGACTACCGGTTTTTATTTTGTTGCTGACTCTTTATGCTAAAACAAGCTGCAGTATGAGCAGCAACAAATTTTTATAATCGTTTTTTTACGGAAAAATCGTTAGTTAAGCTAGCGTGGCCGTTTTATTTTGTATACCGATCTCCAAATTCTCTTGACTTCCGGTTTTTATTTTGTTGCTGACTCTTTATGCTAAAACAAGCTGCAGTATGAGCAGCAACAAATTTTTGCAATCGTTTTTTTACGGAAAAATCGTTAGTTAAGCTAGCGTGGCCGTTTTATTTTGTATACCGATCTCCAACTTCTTTTGACTTCCGGTTTTTATTTTGTTGCTGACTCTTTATGCTAAAACAAGCTGCAGTATGAGCAGCAACAAATTTTTGCAATAGATTTTTTACGGAAAAATCGTTAGTTAAGCTAGCGTGGACATTATTTATTTTGGCATAATTGAAAAAAAACTATTTTTATTTTTTTTTATTTATTTCTCCCTACCATCTTTCAGCAACAAATTAGCAACAAATTGACCACTATTCGCTTGATCGATCAGCCCACATCCAGTGATTTCCACGCTATCTTATTGAAAAGTTAGCGTTATTGCCGATTTTTTTCGATCGGTTGAAGCAACAAAATTAATTTTCTGGCAACTAATTAGCAACAAAAAAGCAACAAATTGAGGTGTTTTTTTTTTTTTTTTCGCTGATTTTACATCGCCATTTTTTTAGACCTACCCTTGATAGTGGTTATGTATTTGTGCCTTTTGGTTTCGAAACATTGGGGCCGTGGGGACCGGGAGCCAAATTAATTTATAAATACCTCGCAGCGGCCCTCTTAAGTGCGGCACGTTCTCCGAGTGCTGGTTTCTACTTTGCACAGCAGGTAAGCATTGCCATTCAACGTGGTAATGCTGCCAGCATTCTGGGAACCTTGCCAAGTAGAATAGATTTAGAATAGTTGTATATAAGTTAGTTTTATTTTTAATTAGTTACTTTTAGTTTGTATTTTAACCATTAAGTCATAAGTCATTTATTTCATCACAATATACATTGTATAGAAATTACACAATAAGTTAAAATTGAGGCACTAGAACATCATTAGTATCAATTACATCATTTCAATTCAATAATTTATACCAAAGATTACATAATTCATTATTGTTACATATCATCACAGTACATCATATGAACTCAATTCGTTAAACCCAACATTATATAATTAATTATTATTATCATCACAGTACCTATTTCATATCAATTTATTATACCTTACATTACATTATTTATTATTATTATCATAGGCTATCATCTCAATTTAATTCATTATACCAAACATTACATCCATTATTATTGTCATTACAGTACATCACATCATTTAATTCATTATACCAAACATTATATAATTTATTTTAATTAATGTCATCGCAGTCTTATAAAACATGTCATATTGATACAAGTCATTTATCATTTGCAAATTCATCTATGCTATAGTAGCATTTCTTCAATAGATAAGTTTTCAATTTGTTTTTAAATAGATTTGCACTATAGATGATTTTAAATTCTAAGGGTAGCTTATTATATAATGTAACTGACTGTACTCTGGAACTGTGCTGGACTACATTAAGCTTGCATTGTATCGAGGAAGGTATATCTTTTCTACGAGTGTGTTCTCTAATCTGCCTTCCCTCAACAGTCTCAAAATTATGCAGATTTTTTACGAAACCTGTTAGTAAAACCAAGATATAGAAACACGGAGCTGTTAAAATTTCAAGTTTGATGAAATAATCTCTGCATGGTTCTGTTTGCTGCAACCGAAGCATTGTCCTTATAGCTCTTTTTTGTAGAATAAATACAGATTTAATGTTGTAGTTGTAACTATTACCCCAGAATTTGATACTGTATCTGAGTTTTGATTCCACAAGAGCAAAGTAAACTATTTTAAGTTGAGCCAATGTGAGTTCATCTCTCAAGTTTCTGATAGCATAGCATGCAGAGCTAATAGCCTTAGTTACAGACAGTGTCTCTAATTTCCAATTTAGTAGGGCGTCTATATATACCCCTAAGAACTTCACATTGTCAACTAAATCTACCTTATTTCCACAAGACACTACTTGAATATTGGTATTATTTCTGACTGTAGTTTTGAATATCATGCATTTAGTTTTACTGACATTAAGCTTTAAATTGTTAGAACCAAACCAATTTTCAAAAGCTTTTAAAACCGCATTAATCTTTGCTTCTAATTCAGGTATCGTATCTGCAGATACTATTGCGTTTGTGTCATCTGCAAATATAATGAGTTTAATGTCAGGTATTTGTGATCTTATGTATTCAGTCAAGTCATTTAAAAATAAAATAAAGAAAATTGGACCTAGGATCGAACCCTGAGGTACTCCACGGGCAACTGTGACTAGAATTGATTTATAAATAAAATTAAGTTAAATCCTTCTTTGTTAGTTAAGCAGAATCCAGATAGTAACTATGGAGCCGTTTTTAACGTTGTAGAGTCCGAATTTAGAAGCAGTTTTAAATCTAAAACTTACAATAGTAAAGTTAATTGTAAATTTAATGAATGGGCTACGCCAGGTATATACAAGAGTCGATCTAGATTGTATGAGCTCTATGGCATGAAAATGTATAGATCCGATAATGACTTTTTAGAGTATGTTAGAAAGTATTCTAATACTTTTAAAATTGTGTGCAGCATTGCTAGAGCCAATCACATTAGACATAAGATAGAGAACTCCAGTAACAAAATAAAAACCACCTGGGGAATAATAAATAAAGAAAGTGGCAAGACTTTTAATCGAGATAATCAGTTACAATTAAAAGTCGATAGTATACCTATTAGCAATCAATCTGAAGTGGCTCATGTATTTAATAATTTTTTTTCTGACATACCAATATCCACTACGCTTTCTCTAAATTCTTCACCCAGTGACGCAGAGCTACTTTTACGCAGAAACGTGCCGGGATGTAATTCGTTATTCCAATTCAAGCATGTTACTGTAACGGAAGTAATAAACGTTGTCAAAGCTTTTGAATCAAAAAATACGGGAGATTTGTGGGGTTTATCAGTTAAAATCCTTAAAGAAATAATAGAAATAGTAGCGCCATATTTAATGATTATTTTTAATGAACGTGTAGACACTGGCACATTTCCTGATAAAATGAAGTACAGTAAAATCATACCTTTATTAAAATCAGGTGCGAAAGACGACTCAGCCAATTATAGACCAATTTCAATTTTACCAGTGTTTAGTAAAGTCTTTGAAAAAATAATACTCAATCAGCTCCTCAAGCATTTCAATTTAAATAACCTCTTGCACGCGAATCAGTTTGGTTTTACTAAAGGTCGCTCAACTCTGGATGCTGGTGTCGCTCTTATAAAACTTATATACAATGCGTGGGAGCAGTCGCAAAATGCCATCGGTGTATTCTGCGATCTTTCAAAAGCATTTGATTGCGTTCAGCACGATACGCTTTTATTAAAATTACGTCACTATGGTGTAAATGATGGTGCACTGGATATGCTATTTTCATATCTTACACAGAGAGTTCAATGCGTTGACGTAGGTGGTGTAGTCTCGGGATCCTTGCCTGTTAAGTTAGGTGTGCCACAAGGTTCCATTCTGGGTCCTTTTTTATTCCTGGTATACATCAATGATTTGCCGTATTATTTGGAGAATTTGTGTGATGTTGTACTCTTTGCTGATGACACTTCACTTATTTTTAAAGTGAAACGTAACATTGACGATTTCGACTTTATTAATTGTGCACTCACACAGATAACCCATTGGTTTACTGTAAATAATTTGGTCCTAAACGCGAATAAAACCAAATGTATCAAATTTACTACACCCAATGTGAAAAATATTGGGCCTAATTTAATGATTAATAATGAAGTGCTGGATACTGTCAACTCCACAGTGTTCTTAGGAATAGCGCTGGATAAAAATTTAATATGGAATGCTCATGTATCGAACTTGGCTAAAAAGTTGACCTCTGCTGTTTACGCTGTAAGGAAAGTAAGACAACTGACCAACGTAGAAACTGCACGGATGGTCTATTTTAGTTATTTCCACAGCATTTTATCATATGGAATTTTACTTTGGGGCAAATCTGCTGATATCCAAAGCATATTTATTTTACAGAAACGGGCAATTAGATCAATTTACCAACTAAGTGCCCGCTCTTCCTTAAGAGATTTGTTTAAAAATATTATAATATATTAACGGTTGCTTCTCAATACATTTATGCAAATTTAATTTATATTAGTCAAAACCTAAATCTATATCAAAAGAGAAGCGCCTTGCACACAATAAATACAAGAAACAAACATAAATTGTGTGCTGATTACCACCGTCTGCAGAGAGTCCATTCTTCGTTTGTAGGGCTTAGTGTGCGTATGTTCAACAAAATACCAGAATGTGTGCAAGAGTTACCCCTAAATAAATTTAAATCCCATGTAAAGACTACCTTAATGAAAAAAGGTTATTACACAATTAATGAATATATTAATGATAAAACTGCATGGTGCTAGCACAAGCAAACTTACACACCAGGTGCCTGTTCACCGAACTGATATACCAACATTAGACTTTTTATTTTTTTATTGTCATTTATCAAATTTGTTATTGTATACACTGATGTATTTCGGAACAAGCTATGCTGAGTTTAACTGTCTCTCTTTTTAAATGCGATTCCTCAAATACTACTATCAGTGTACTCGTCATGCTCCCATTGTTTGTCATTGCTTGCGGTGGCGATGTGAGTCGGGTCGCCTCCTTCCCTCTAATATGGCGAGGGAGGCGATGGCTGTGTGCTCACACGTTATACTCGTGAACGGGTGCTGCTTGTGGTGACTGGTCGACCATATGATGGATGTGTTTGAGGTAGAAGTACATTATTGTGACCTTAACGGCGATAATCTTCTCATGTAGCTAGTTCCTTGGAAATGTGCGTTGACGCTCCCTCCGTTTTCAAAGTGCAAGAGGTTGCTGCTCTGATATTTCTGCTTGAGGATTTTAAATCACTATTTAACTATATTTGTGAAAACGTCTAGAGCGTGCATTAGCGCACATACTGTTATTTGAAATGTATATTAAATAAAATATTGTAAACAAAAGTTATTAAAAAAAAAAGGTACATAAACTGTGATACAAAAGATGACGAAAAAGAAAAAGCCCGGAGTTTCTTTCTTCCTTTCTTCTCCGAGTCGTCCACATAGGTAGCTAGTGAAAGGTTGCAGGTTAGCTAGGGTAGGATTCTCGCCGGCGAGGACCGCGTTGCACCCCTACCCCTGCCCTGTGATCCAGCGCCTGTAGGCCGATCACTTCCTTTTATGTTCATAAATCTGACTTATATATCAGTGGTACCACTGGGTCGTGGTCCTAACCTCTTAAGGGTGCCCCCAGGTGTGTGCCACTTAATTGTTTGTTTTTAATTGTTGGTTTTTTATCCAAATTTTTCTATATTGAACCATTAAAGTCTAAAATAATTAATATGAACATAAACTTATTATGAGTAGAGAAATTAATGACCAGCTGACGGACGGTCTACTTTGTCTGTAATATCCTACAATTTGCTACCGGTTAATTAAGTATCTAGTTTAATTCATAGAATAAGAATAATTGTGTAACATTGTGATTCTGACAAGTACAAGTGTATGTAAATACCTAAGTGCTGAATAAATTCATTATTTCATTATATACTTTTTCTTCTGCATCTACTACCGACTTGATCTCAATATATTGTCTTCTATTATGCAAGTAAGAGCTAAAAAGTTTCAATGCATTATCTCGAATACCATAGTGCTCCAACTTTGACAATAGGATATTATGGTCTACGGTATCGAATGCAGAACTCAAGTCTACGAAGATACCTGCCACTTTATGTTTGTTATTTAGTTTGCACACAACTTCGTCTACTAAAGCTTCAATAGCTTCAGTCGTCCCCGTAGATTTTTGGTATCCAAATTGCTGTCTATTCAATATTCTTTGAGCATTTAGATGATTTGTAAGCATATCTTTTATTATCTTTTCAAAAATCTTGGATAACACGGGCAAAAGGGAGATTGGCCTATAGTTGCCGGGGTTGGGAAGAAAATTGGGAGAACACGAGCTATTTTAAATTGTTCAGGAAACAGTCCAACTTCAATGCACTCATTATAAAACAAGGCTAATGGTGTTGACAACAAGTCAATATTGTCTTTGATGATAGATAAAGGAATTTCATTATACCCAACTGCAGACTTATTAACCATTTTTTTGATTATGTTTTAGCGGGAGTGTAGGGAAGGAGTAAACAGCAATAAAATATTTTGATTCAAACACAACAATCGGAAAAATATATTTTTATGATATCTGTCATGAGCCGACCAAAGACAAAAATAATAAATTTTTTAAACTAAGTAGTTCCACTACATCGTTAAATACTTCTAAGGGTGTGACTAAGTCAAAACTCATGTTTTGTTCTATTCTGCTAATGCTTTTAGTCAAATATGTCATAGCTAAATTATGGTCACATGTACTTAGGCACACACTGTTGTCAAAACTTTTACAAAATATGTTAGCTACTTCTAAGGGATTACCAGTCATTTTATTGTCATATTTGAGCAAGAGTTGTTCATTGTCATAGTGTTTGGTATTGTTACGACGTGCATTGACTATTTTCCAAATTTCTTTACTTGAATCTGTTGCTTTATTGATTAGGTTTCTAACGTCATTCCTTTTTGCATGGTTTACTACTTTTCTATACAATTTAATATATCTATTACGATATTCTAGTATAGAATTTTCACATTTCGTCCTATCAATAGTGTTGAGAAACCGTTTAACTTTGCTGGCAACCCTTATTCCCTTAGATACCCAGTTTGAAAGCCGCTTTCTTTTGATATTGATTTTTACTTTATTTTTTATTATATGTCGAAGAATGCATGTTTTTGATTTTTTCTATAAAAGTATTTATGCCGGTGCTCCAAACCGTATCCAGTAAGTTATTCCTGAATTTAGCATTATTTTTTTCGTTGTATTTCCGTTTGTAAACGCTAATGTAAATGGGTTGATTTTTATATTCAACTTTTTCTAAGAAAATGGTACAAAACAAGCCTGCATGCCCATCCGCCAGACCATTGTGTTCAACACTAGAAAATTTTACAGAATAGTCAGGTACATTGGTAAGAATATTATCTATACACGATTGTGATTTATGTCTTATAAAAGTCGGAGAATTTATTAGGTACCTAAAGTTATAACAAGTCAATAATGATACAAAAGTTCTTTGCTTTATGTCATCTTTTAGTAAGTCAATATTGAAGTCACCACAAACAATACACTTTTTATTGAAGAAATACTGCAAAAGTTTTTCCAATCTGTCCATGAAATTGTCAAAATTACTGTTTTCAGGAGGCCTATAACAACAAATTACATAAGCATTTGTCTCAACATCTCTGACTTCACAAACTTCAAAACAATTACTTTTATACAGCTGTTTACATATTTGGACATCATCTACTATTCTATTGTTAAGTGATAAGATTAAGGAACCTCCCCTCTTTTTTTTAGGTCTAGTGTTGTAAGACCCCATTTTATAATTTATAAAATTAAATTGTTTTGCTGATATTTCGTTCAGAAAGTGTTCCGTTATACAAACAAAATTAATTTCTTGTGGCAACTCACATAAGTAAATTTCCAGTTCATCTTTTTTATTATTAATACCGCATAAATTTGGCAGGAAAATGTTAATATTAGTATAATGTTTATCCCCGAAAAAACACTCGAGTATCACTGTGCTCCGTTTTCTTAAAGTAATATGGGATTGTACCTGGTTTAGGATGGTAGCCAGATTTTTTTATTTGAATGTCATCAGAAGCAACATTGTCATCTTTGCTGCGTATTATCTTAGATAAATAGTAGGGGATGGTACCTTTACGTGATGTTGAAGACACATTTTGCTGTAACACTTGAATCTCATCGGGAATAAATGAACGCGTATTATTTATTGACCTATTGGAAAAGTTAAGGAAGTTTTTTTCATAGTAAAACATATCTAGAGCATTGTTAATTGGTTTACATATGTCAGGGTAGCTATTTGTCAAATTAATAAATCTTACATTACTAAAATTTCTACATACAAGTCTGAATGTTTCATTAAGTTTAGATTCATTTAAATAATTACTACTTAGTACACTCAGCACAAATATACAACATTTTGCTAATATTTTTAGTAAGGCACTCAGTTCACTCGCTACTTTGATTGGATTCGTATCATGTTCTCCTACTGAAACTATAATTATGTCATCTTCGTTAAATTGTAGTGAGGAACATGATTTTAAAATTTCTTCCGTAGATGCCCCAGGTTTTGTTATCGCTTTGAACTCGTAGTTTTCATACTGAGTGCGCGTTCTAGACCAAGCTTATCTAGACGACAGCCCGACGCATTGTTCTCCTCCAAAGATGTAGTTCTTTCTTTTTTTCATGGTTGGTGCAAATATATTTTCATCTTTTTTAGACTCCTTTTGTGTATTCAGAAGACAGCTACTTATGGTCGTCTTTTCAAATTGCTGTGTACATCTTTTTTGTGTTGGGTTCGATGTCTGTGCGGCAGTGTCAATATTTTCAGGATCGTTGTGGTCTGAAATCGTTTTATTATGTTCAGACGTGACAAGCTGTGAGGATAATAATATTTTTGCGTCATCAGCCCGCTGGCCATTGTCACTATCCTCTCTTTCAAAGTCAATTGTTTTTCTACATTGGTTTTTATTCCTCCTTTATAGAGAAGACAATTTTGTGCTTTGTGGGGTACCAGTACATATAGCTTTTAGGTAGGTGATTTTTTTTTGTTGATCCTGTATCATTGTTTTGAAGGAGCTATTTTCCAATAATAATTCGTCAATTTGTTGGTGAGCGCTGTCAAGCGCACTATTTAAAGATTCTATTTGATACTTTAAACTCTCTATGTACTCGCTGTCGAGTTTAGTATTATTATCTGGTAAGCTATGTTCTATAGACATGTTAGAAGTCGACGAAGAACTGCTAAGACAAAGTTGTTCACAAGATACTGTTTGCCTTTTGTTTTTATTGCGAATCGTAAAGTTCGTCATATTATCCATTTTTATGGTGATAAGAAATTCACAAAAAGAACTTACGTCTAGCCCGACTCGAACGCACGACCACAACGATCGTAGTAAGCTCCGGTAACGCTATAGCTATCGTATTAGTTACGTCGTTAGTCGAAATGTAGCTTCTTACTTTGTAATTAGTAATGGACAATTAGGTATTTATCGTCGTTTTGCAGCTTTTTTGTGACCATATAAGGTAACGTACACGATCCACGGATGTTATTGGATAGTCGATTTGCGAGGTGGTGAATCACCAGAGTATTGCACTGAGTCACTTCGTTTTGATTATTTTAGTTTAGTTATTTTTATTTGATGTTTTTATTATTCCTTGCTAATCCGATTACTTGCACTTTGTTTTTGAATGTCTTAATATTCTTTTCACTGGAGTTTAATTCACGTTTTTCTTTTTTTATTGTTTGTTAGTTTCACCTGATTTTTGTAATTATATTGTTAGTGTGGTTCTGGCATTCACATTAATGCACAAATTATACCGACGGAGAATATTGTTATTTATTTTTCTAATTAAATCACTGTTATCACAATAAAAAACCAGTCGATCACCATAAAAACACTAACACTATAAAATAATCCCAAGTTACGTGTCCTGTCAAAATAAAAAAAGAAATAATGTCTTAAACTTATTTAGTGTCCTATCACAATAACAACAAAATCACAATTGTCTGCGCGCGAGTTCGGCGTTCGGCGGCGCGTACGTAACACGTCCGTTCAAAAAGGATAGCATTGGCGCACTGAGGCGCCCCACTTACCGATAGCGAAGGATCTAGAAATGTCTAGAATGCAATAACAACACACTGACCTATTTCCATCTCTTTTACGCACGGGATGTTTTGCAATGATTTGCGTCAGAGCGGCAACAACGCATCGTAGGTTATACTCAGATTTATCGTTTTAAGGTGCATGACCTAATCAGCTGTTAGCTTCTGTTAGGAAAGATATACATCGTGTTAAAAACGGCGCAAAAACTTAAAAAATCATTTGCGACTAAACTACTGCTCCTATTTAATTGATTTTTGGTACAGAGCTTGGAAATGGTACCTAGTATAGGCAGTTTGAAGGAAAGCCCCTCTGTCGTATCAACGTTGTATATGATTTGTAAATCTAGACCATCCATAGCGCCATCTAAGCGCCAAAAAAACTAAAGTTAAAAAATCATTTAAATCGGTTCAGCCGTTTAGGAGGCTTTTAGTGACATACACACGCACAGTAGAATTATATATATAAAGATTTTACTGTATACCCCAAAATATCTTTCCGGTTGAAATAGCTGTGTTTCTGTATTTCCGCTTCACGCAGTCTATCCACGCCGCCAAGTTGTGCGTTGGGTTATAGAAGAAGGCTAATTTTGTCGCGTTAATAAATTTTTTACATTATAAAAAGCCGGTCAATGCAAATTTTAACTTTCCGTTCCAAACACTTTTTTGGCGTCGTGCTCTGATGGAAATACAATATTTGCTTGCGTGAGCTTGCAGCTCTTTACTTAAGCTCTTTACATTTGCGCATTACTTGCAACTTAAAATAATTGAATGTCTGTTTTGTTTGTATGAGCGTTTGACTTGCTATGAAACTTTTTGTAACAGCGATACCCAACCAGCAAAATATATCGTAAAAATGCCACCAGCACGTTTCTATTTCAGCTATTGGTGGTGAGAAAATGTCGAGTAAATGATCTGTGCACGTTCTCTCAACGCGATTTGGGCGCACTTTTCTTTGCTTTAAGTGATTTAAGTATCGTAAGATTATCGTATAAATAGCCAAATAGTCGAAAAAATATAGAATAATCGCAATTCGAAAGTTAATAGTATCATTTTAATCATAAGTATGCCATTTTTCAACACATTAGTTTTTCCCAAGTCGGTAGAAGCGCTTTCATTCGACAAATTTATTGTAATATAGCAGTGCGGTTGCAATCACTCGACTCTTTGATCGTGTGAATGCAAACAAGCAGCATTCATAGACCATTTTATTTCTTCAATTACCGGAGCTGTTTGTGAAAAGAAATATTTTTTTTATTTAATATAAGTATTAAATTTTGCCATACAATTTTACAGTCATATTGATAATTCGTGACCTGAAGTTAGCTTAAAGGTGTTTACTTTCCTATGCGGGGTTAAATTTTTCGTCTACATTCTTTACATTTTAGTTAATATTTTCATGGGCCGTAAGATTTCTTAGTAAATAATTAATTACAAATAATATTAATTTAAAAGTTTATCTAATTGGCCATTAATAGCAATTCACTTATCATCACAAAGCATTCACTCGGCTTTTAGCTGAGAAATAGACATGGGGTTTCAACTTTACGACTTCTAGGACCGCCATTGCAGTTAGTTTGGGGTTCCTTAGCGCAAAATGTTAAATCCTTAATATTATATCAAAATACTGTTATGAATACTCCAGAGGTATTAAAAAAAAATAAACATAAACAAAAAATGTTATTATATGAGTGACTTTTTCAAATTATTTTCGTGGCAAATTAAATGGTTGACCACCATTAGTTTAACTATATAGTATAGTGCTGTAAAAGATTTTATTCAACTTTCATACCACAACTATGCTGTAAGACGGCTTTCAAATGATGTTTAGAGCACCTTTGGGGTCGTAATAGAAAAATTTTGAAGCGTTTTCTCAACTTCAAAAATTAAGCTGAATGAAAGCCTTGTAATAAGCTATTATAGGACATTAAGTGCCGGTATAGTAGTTAAGATGCTATTTTATCGAATAAACAGCGTTTACTCTATAATTATGCTGTAATAAATACATGTCGAAAGATAGTGCTATAAATGCTAGTTTTTCGACAAATTAGCAATTCAGTTGCTTTAAAAGAGCGGTCATAGGACATACGGTTGCATGAAGGTGATCAAGAGATATCTTTATATAATTATCGAGTAAATGCAATATGAATTCGTCGAGTACACGTTTACTAGACATGTTTATAAAGCCACAGAAACGTGCCGGGATGTAATTCGTTATTCCAATTCAAGCATGTTACTGTAACGGAAGTAATAAACGTTGTCAAAGCTTTTGAATCAAAAAATACGGGAGATTTGTGGGGTTTATCAGTTAAAATCCTTAAAGAAATAATAGAAATAGTAGCGCCATATTTTATGATTATTTTTAATGAATGTGTAGACACTGGCACATTTCCTGATAAAATAAAGTACAGTAAAATCATACCTTTATTAAAATCAGGTGCGAAAGACGACCCAGCCAATTATAGACCAATTTCAATTTTACCAGTGTTTAGTAAAGTCTTTGAAAAAATAATACTCAATCAGCTCCTCAAGCATTTCAATTTAAATAACCTCTTGCACGAATCAGTTTGGTATTACTAAAGGTCGCTCAACTATAGATGCTGGTGTCGCTCTTATAAAACTTGTATATAATTCGTGGGAGCAGTCGCAAAATGCCATCGGTGTATTCTGCGATCTTTCAAAAGCATTTGATTGCGTTCAGCACGATACGCTTTTATTAAAATTACGTCACTATGGTGTAAATGATGGTGCACTGGATATGCTATTTTCATATCTTACACAGAGAGTTCAATGCGTTGACGTAGGTGGTGTAGTCTCGGGATCCTTGCCTGTTAAGTTAGGTGTGCCACAAGGTTCCATTCTGGGTCCTTTTTTATTCCTGGTGTACATCAATGATTTGCCGTATTATTTGGAGAATTTGTGTGATGTTGTACTCTTTGCTGATGACACTTCACTTATTTTTAAAGTGAAACGTAATATTGACGATTTTGACTTTATTAATTGTGCACTCACACAGATAACCCATTGGTTTACTGTAAATAATTTGGTCCTAAACGCGAATAAAACCAAATGTATTAAATTTACTACACCCAATGTGAAAAATATTGGGCCTAATTTAATGATTAATAATGAAGTGCTGGATACTGTCAACTCCACAGTGTTCTTAGGAATAACGTTGGATAAAAATTTAATATGGAATGCTCATGTATCGAACTTGGCTAAAAAGTTGACCTCTGCTGCTCACGCTGTAAGGAAAGTAAGACAACTGACCAACGTATTATAACGTAACGGTCTATTTTAGTTATTTCCACAGCATTTAATCATATGGAATTTTACTTTGGGGCAAATCTGCTGATATCCAAAGCATATTTATTTTACAGAAACGGGCAATTAGATCAATTTACCAACTAAGTGCCCGCTCTTCCTTAAGAGATTTGTTTAAAAATATTAATATATTAACAGTTGCTTCTCAATACATTTATGCAAATTTAATTCATATTAGACAAAACCTAAATCTATATCAAAAGAGAAGCGCCTTGCACACAATAAATACAAGAAACAAACATAAATTGTGTGCTGATTACCACCGTCTGCAGAGAGTCCATTCTTCGTTTGTAGGGCTTAGTGTGCGTATGTTCAACAAAATACCAGAATGTGTGCAAGAGTTACCCCTAAATAAATTTAAATCCCATGTAAAGACTACCTTAATGAAAAAAGGTTATTACACAATTAATGAATATATTAATGATAAAACTGCATGGTGCTAGCACAAGCAAACTTACACACCAGGTGCCTGTTCACCGAACTGATATACCAACATTAGACTTTTTATTTTTTTATTGTCATTTATCAAATTTGTTATTGTATACACTGATGTATTTCGGAACAAGCTATGCTGAGTTTAACTGTCTCTCTTTTTAAATGCGATTCCTCAAATACTACTATCAGTGTACTCGTCATGCTCCCATTGTTTGTCATTGCTTGCGGTGGCGATGTGAGTCGGGTCGCCTCCTTCCCTCTAATATGGCGAGGGAGGCGATGGCTGTGTGCTCACACGTTATGCTCGTGAACGGGTGCTGCTTGTGGTGACTGGTCGACCATCTGATGGATGTGTTTGAGGTAGTAGTACATTATTGTGACCTTTACGGCGATAATCTTCTCATGTAGCTAGTTCCATGGAAATGTGCGTTGACGCTCCCTCCGTTTTCAAAGTGCAAGAGGTTGCTGCTCTGATATTTCTGCTTGAGGATTTTAAATCAATATTTAACTATATTTGTGAAAACGTCTAGAGCGTGCATTAGCGCACATACTGTTATTTGAAATGTATATTAAATAAAATATTGTAAACAAAAGTTATTAAAAAAAAAGGTACATAAACTGTGATACAAAAGATGACGAAAAAGAAAAAGCTCGGAGTTTCTTTCTTCCTTTCTTCTCCGAGTCGTCCACATAGGTAGCTAGTGAAAGGTTGCAGGTTAGCTAGGGTAGGATTCTCGCCGGCGAGGACCGCGTTGCACCCCTACCCCTGCCCTGTGATCCAGCGCCTGTAGGCCGATCACTTCCTTTTATGTTCATAAATCTGACTTATATATCAGTGGTACCACTGGGTCGTGGTTCTAACCCCTTAATGGTGCCCCCAGGTGTGTGCCACTTAATTTTATGTTTTTATTTTCCAAATTTTTCTATATTGAACCATTAAAGTCTATAATAATTAATATGAACATAAACTTATTATGAGTAGAGAAATTAATGACCAGCTGACGGACGGACTATTTTGTCTGTAATATCCTACAATTTGCTACCGGTTCATTAAGTATCTAGTTTAATTCATAGAATAAGAATAATTGTGTAACATTGTCATTCTGACAAGTACAAGTGTATGTAAATACCTAAGTGCTGAATAAATTCATTATTTCATTATTATTATTTCATTATCTGGGATACCCTCTGGCAGCGTCCGCGACTCAATTGGTGTTGCGGGCTCTCCTGCGCCCAAATAGCCAGTTTCAGGGACGCCCAGATATCACGGGGTCCCTACTTCTCAAGGGACCGCAGCCTTCTGCTGAGACATGGCTCAAGCGGGCAAGCCACCTCCATCAGGCGCTGTTATGATTGTTAGTATCCTATCGTTCATAGCACAACTTATGTACTATCTTACTTTTACAATCCATTGTTTTTTTTTTCCCACTTTTTTTTTTTTTTATTACTTGTTAAATTAATCCCTGTGTTTCGAAGGTCTCACCGCTCAATAGATTCACGAAAACAAAGCACCCCCTGACTCAGTACAACTGTTTGAATTTCAGACGAATAATTGTCCCGGGTGGGAATCGAACGCAGAAAACCAGGTCTCTGAAACAACTAACCTAACCACTTAGACACCACCTTTCAACATAATTCCATCTGGGTCCCTATCTACACCTATTCCTCCATTAAATCAAACATATTCATGTACACTGATTCACTGACTGCAAA
Organism: Nycteola revayana; assembly: GCA_947037095.2. Taxonomy (NCBI): domain Eukaryota; kingdom Metazoa; phylum Arthropoda; class Insecta; order Lepidoptera; family Nolidae; genus Nycteola; species Nycteola revayana. Next base: position 28,917 of record CAMQVA020000002.1, on the reverse strand, counting down.
TGTAACTTTGTAATCCTATACATTTATAACAAATAACAAAGTTATTAATGCAGTTGATGAAACTGAACAACTGGACCGAAATTGCAAAATGTTGGAATTTTCCCATGAGTTTTACACTAAACTCTCCTAATACTCAAAATTTGAAGCTTCTACGTCTGCTAGAAGTGCCTAAACATTTTGATGATCGGTCAGTCAGCAGTGAGCGAGTGACAAAATTACCGAAAATACCAAACTTTGACTATACCCTATTCATCGGGGCTTGAGACAAAGTGTAAACAAAGAAAACATTGTTTCTCAAACTTTTTTCAATGTTTTTTATTGCTATTTAATTTAATGTAGGGTTTCCCATTTGTGTGTCTAGCAGCTCGGGTTAAGATAAGGTACTTAACTATGAAGATAATAAAAAAAAATACTCTTATTGAATAAATTATTCGGAGAATAAGGAGGATTCTGAAGAACTGTCGCCATCGTGAATAACGAAGCGGTCAACTATATTCAACTATCAATTATTCCATCAATTTTAAGCATCTTTTGCTCTTCCTTTTCACATTATCAATGCACTTTTGTCAAGCCTCTACTGTTATATTTTTAATTGCATCGGCTAGTAAAATTTGGACTTCACTGAACTTAAAGCTTTTGTTATTCTCAGCAATAAATCCTTTAACTTGGGCCCATATTGACTTAATAGGATTTAATTCACTATGTCCTTTTAGAACCTGTTTACAGTGGCTTGCGATATTCCCATAATTTCAGTGGTTTAATTGATACCTTTGTAAGGATACAAATCCTTCGACCACGTTTCTTCTTTTTGTTTGAACACATTAATAACAGCCACCTTTTCCGTTGAATGCGTTGGAGTTTTCTTTAATCGCTTTTTCTTTGGCGAAGAAAAAGTGCAAGCGTTGCTTGGTCCAGGTGCACTCATGTTTTAAGCTCGAAAACGTAAATATAACAAAAACAAAACAACCAACAAATAAATTTAAACTTCATAAAAGATATAAATTCAACGAAAATATCTATAATAATAAATAAGCAGAACTCTCGTATCAACAAGATGATCTATAGCAAAAAAGGGCGGATATAATCCGACCGATAACCAAACGTCACATTTTTATGTAAAATGTTCGGGAGTAACTGTGGTCTATAATTTAGTCGAATTAAAATGCATTCGAAGTTTGGGAATCAAGTCTTTTTTGGGTGTTTTTACATGTAAACGATTTAATTAATCATTATACTTCATAAAAGATGACATTCCTAGAGTTGTTAAGATTTAAACAACTGTCGATAGTAATTATCAACTTTTCTTACTATTATTGACGATAATGTAACAAATAATTGGAATTAATTTAATTACAAACGTTACTAAATTAAACAAATATTTTAATATAAGATACATTTAAACTCTCTGAAATCTAAAGTTTATTTTTAGAAATTGGATTTTATTTACTCATTATTATTTAAGATCAAGTACGCGTACATATGTAAATAATATTATAATACTAAAATATATAATAAAATGTAATAATTTATTTATTTTTAATTACGTTTTATACAAAAATATCGATAGTTTATAGTCGATGGCCACGATGATTCATTGCCCATCACTTATTAGATCGCCATGCCCATAAAATATAACATTGGCAGGTACTATCTGTCAGTACTACTAAATTCAAAACTTCATAGGCGTGATTGTACTGACAGCTGTAATAAAATATATTCACTTCATCAATCGTGACCCTAAAAGTACCCATTTTATGGTTTGTTTACATTTAATCTCACGCCTCGATGAATACGGTATAGTTATAATTCGTAAAGTATTGGTTCAAATTGAATGAAATTTCAAATATACCGTAGTTTTACAAAGCTTGTTTAGTTACTGAAAATTCAGGCTCCTATCTTTATCCACAACGAAGTTATAGGGGGTCGAAAATCGGCTGAGTTGCTTCGAGAAAAGATAGGTACGGCCGTGCACCTTTCTTTTTCTTTTTTTTTTCTTACTCGACTTGGGGGTCTCTGCCGTGCCCCCAAATTTTAAAACTTCATTTTCTTTTTTCATTTTCTTCATTTGGGATTTTTTTCATTCAAGCGTTCGAAATACACTATAATTAATTCAATTTTTTAAATTGAAATTTTATACGATAAAAAAAATATTTTCTGTGGGGTACTCACTTTTGAATTGGCGCGCGCATGCTGTAACGGTCGCGCGGAGTCCTATTTTCAGCGTTAAATTAAAATTATAAATTATGGAGATAGAACTCCGGGAGTGAGGACTTTTTTATTGTAAATTTCTTCCTTTTTAAGAAGCTTTTTTTTACATTTCTTAAATATGAATAGTTTTGGAGTTATTGACAAAAAATGAAATCCTTCTTTTTTTGCAACTTAATTTGTTAATAACTTTTGTAATATGTATTTATTATATGTAATAAGGAAAGGAACTGAAAATAGAATTATTAAAATGTGTTCGATTTATTGTTATACTAGCTTCCGGCGCGCGGTTTCACCCGCATAACATCCGTGGGAACTTCATAATAAAATATATATAACACATAGATATAAGCATTGCTTATATATATGAGATAACCTATAACCTTCCTCGATAAATAGGCAGATAGCCCATTTATCGAGGAGTTACACGGATTTTAGAAAAAATCCGCCATCGGACAGCGTTCAAGCAAACAAACAGTTTTATAAAACTTTTTTTGGTAACAAAAAAAGGTATTATAGGATTTTTGACTACAACAAAACAGATATAAAAGTCTTTTAGTAGAACAAGAAATTACTCAGAATATTGGCTTGGCATTCATTTTGTCTTTTAGAATTATGACACATATAAATAAGGTGCTATAGCTTACAAAACAGTGAAATTGCTTTGTTTACAGTAACTACTACGAGTTCCAGAGATGTCTAATCGGTAAACAATCGAAAAAGAAAAGCACTGAAACTGAGAAGTAGACAAATAAACAATACTGAGAAAAGATAAATAAAACGTTTTCCTGTACAGTCTGAGAAACTTACGGGCTATGTATTTCTGACAACCTCCGTAGCGTAGCAGTATTTGGCTCGCTTTTAATCTCGGAGGCCGTGGGTTCAATCCCCACGCCGGACAGTGTAAATTCATGTGTAAATTCTAAGATTTTTTTCCGGGTCTGGTTGGTGAGGATCCTGCGTGCCTCGGAAAGGGCGTAATGCCGTTGGTCCCGATTGTTATAACATCATCTATAATAATCGTATATCAAGTAACGGGCAGCAGCGTTTCCTTGTGTGGTACAACATAATACTGCAGTCACCAACCCGCCTGCCAAGCGGCCTCGGGAGGAGGCCCATGTTCAGCAGTGGGCTGAACATGGGATGGATAAAGAAAAAAATCTTAGAATTTACACAAAGATTTCTTATCCGGCGCGGGGATGGAACCCACGACCTCCGAGATTTAAAGTGAGCCAAATACCCCTACGCTATATTCTATATTAAAAATAATATGTTTTCCTTTATCCTCTTAGGAAAAATATAGCGTTACAAGGAAGTACAATTGAAAATTTAAATATTTGGTATCAAAATAAAAATATAATAGGAAAAAATGTTAAACATTTTTCGAAATTATATTAACAAAAAGCTTTAAACAACACTGGAAGTTGCAATTTCATTACTGTTATTAATATCTGTATAAAATCAAGTAATACCGCCCGGGGCGCCACTTTGTCCGTCAGAATCTCTTTTGTAATATGTATTCCAGGATATTGTGACGGAAACCATGAAACCTTTAAGTAAGTATCGAGTATAGGGAGCGCTCCTCCAGATTTACATTTCTTTTTTTTTTACAATTGGATCATACCTACAGTCTGATCAGTTGTCTTACATATAGATTAACAATTACTAATTTATAAATTACATAGAATAGACTTTTAATTTAGTTGCAAATTCGGTGTGATAGCTTAAAGGTGCCAGTCTGCCGCAATGTAACCGATGGACTCATCCGACAAACATCTCCATCCTCCATGTATTCTTTGATATTGTAATAACCGCGAGTCATAAGGACCTTTTTAACATATTTTTTGAATTTATGATCCGGCAAAGCTGTTACATTAAGAGGAAGTTTATTATAGAATCTTATACAATTTCCAAGAAACGATTTACTTGTCTTAGATACTCTGTAAAAAGGTGTAATGAGCTTATCTTTGTTTCTAGTATTAAAATAATGTACGTCCTTCCTCTTGCTGAATTTATTCATATTTTTACGGGCGTAAACTATATTTTGGTATATATATTCAGTCGGCACAGTAGGTATATTTATTTCTTTAAATAGACTACGAAGAGAATCGCGGCTTCCTTTTTTATAAATACCTCGGATTGCTCTTTTTTGTAATATAAAAATAGTTTGAATATCGGCGGCCGATCCCCATAATAGGATCCCATATGACATTACACTATGAAAGTAAGCAAAGTAAACTAACCTAGCTGTTTCTACATCAGTCATTTGTCGGATTTTCCAGACTGCATAAGATGCAGAGCTAAGTTTGTCAGCTAATCTTTCAATGTGTGGTCCCCATTGCAACTTGGAGTCCAGAGTAATTCCTAAAAATATTGTTGATGGAGTTAAGTTTAATAGCTCCCCATTTAGTTCAACATTAGGAATGCTATTTGACACATTTGGTAATGAAAATCTAATACATTTAGTTTTACTTGCATTAAGAAGAAGATTATTGGCGGAGAACCATTCCGATATTAAGGTAAGTGTGCGATTTAACTCAGTAACACTTTTATCTTTTCTGTTTACATTAAATATAAGAGAAGTGTCATCTGCAAATAAAACGATATCGCACTCATTCTTGACCACATTTGGAAGATCATTAACATAGATTAGGAATAAAAATGGACCTAGGACAGACCCCTGTGGGACTCCTATTTTGACGGTAGAACTTTCAGAAGTTACATTATCAATAGATACTTTCTGTTCTCTATCTGTTAAATACTATGTTACAAGATCAAGTGCCGAGTCAGTGAATCCGTAGTATTTTAGTTTCATAATAAGGGTGTTATGATCAACGCAATCAAAAGCCTTAGAAAGGTCGCAGAAAATACCTTATGCATCCTGCGATTTCTCCCAAGCTTTAAATACAGATTCTATTAGACTGGAACCGGCATCTTGAGTAGATTGGCCTTTCGTGAACCCAAATTGTTTGTTGTTCAAAAAATTAGTTAAGTTAAAGTATGCCAGCATTTGATTCAACATTATTTTTTCAAATATTTTACTTAGCGCTGGTAGTATGGAAATTGGCCTATAATTTGAAGCATTATTTGAACAGCCTGCTTTAAAAATGGGAACAACCTTGCTTATATTCATTAGGTCTGGAAATATTCCATCTCTTAAACAAGTATTAAAAATATCTGCTAGGATTGGGGCAATACTGTCAATTATTGAGTTTATTGCTTTGGTTGACAGTCCCCATATATCTTCAGTGCTTTTTTGTTTGATAGTTTTAAAGACTTTTATAATATCTACCGGATCTATAAATTTAAAGCAAAACTGAGATACATCTAAAGTAACATTTTTCCTCAACAGTTTTTCAGCCATTTTCGTTGATGAGGAGAGACATTTAGTCGTTTCTAGAGGTATATCTGTTAAGTATTTATTGAAAAAGTCAGCGACAGTGAGTTTATCTGAAACTCACTGTCGCTGAAATTTCTACTTCTGATAATAAAATAAAAGCAACCTGGCAAATGATAAATAAGGAAACTGGTAAAAATAGGACTAACGATGGATCAGTAACATTAAATATAAATAATAAATTAATTTAATCTTTTTTTATTTATCATTTGCCAGGTTGCTTTTATTTTATTATCAGAAGTAGAAATTTTTTCGCTAATGTAGGCAGCTCTAGCTTGAGCACACAAGTTTCTGAATATTTTTGAGTATTTACTGACATAATTTCTAAAATTGGGATCAGGTGTAAAGGACCTCATGTCATATAACTCATATAACTTGTCCCTACATTTGCGAATACTATTAGTTGCCTACATACTAAATTTAATTTTAAAATCTACATTTCTATTTTTTACTTTGCATTCTTTATTGAATTCTTCACAAAGTTTATGAAGCAACATGCTGTACATATCATTTGGATTTTCATAACTATAGTTTACTGAATATAATGCAGCATTCACATTTTTACTAAACTTTTCTAAATTATTTTGGGTCAAAGGTCTTATCTTAATTTTAATATTTTCTTTTACAATAGAATCACAAAATTTTACCAATTGGCATTTATGATCAGAGCGGACCCCAGTAATTAAGGACTTTTCCTCTACTTCAAAATTAGTAATTATGTTATCTATGCAAGTGGCTGTTGATGGAGTAATCCTAGTTGGTTCATCAAATAAACAATATAAATTAAAAGAAGTAAACAAAGATATAAAACTACATTTTTCATTTGATTGACCTAATATATTAATATTAAAATCCCCACAGACAACAATTTTTTATTACTTTTAAACTTCTTAAGAATGTCTTCCATTGTGGACAAGAATAATAATAACTCAGATGATGGGGGTCTATACATACAAAGTATTACATACATTTTAGTTTCTATGCATGCAGCTTCACACACTCTTTCAACGGATAGTTGAGATATATCTTAACGTTCTTTAAAAATAATATTGTCTCTAACTAGTATCAGTGCCCCCCCACCCTCTGCTGATACCCTATTGAACGAGCTGGCAACCCTAAAACCATTCACACCGAACCCCATCTTGTGTGCCTTCAACCATGTCTCAGTAAAACACATAAAGTCTGGGTTATATTTCTCACAAAAAAGTTCAATATCTAATAATTTGCCAGAGAAGCGGTTTATATTTTGGTGTGTTAAGGTTAAATACCTAATATGCTTCTCTTTTGTCACACTTATTGGTTTAAATTACTGACTAAATTGATCTTAGTATTATTACTAATTGTAAAATTTGTCATATTACATATGACTGTGTATAAACAATATGCTAACTGTGTAGCAAAGTCATATAAAAATAATTTTGAGATAACTACACTATCTCTAGTCAACTTACATATGTAACTGTTAGTGAAACAGTTTGTGTCAAAAAATATGAATTTGTCATTATAATGACTTGTTAGGAACTGTATGTGGCTATTCAATTTATGTATGTGTTTATTAACCTCTTTTGGTACATTACTTAAGTATGGGAAGGCACACAATATTATACCTCCACAGTTCAACTGTAACATGGAAGTAAAACAATCAGTTATATATTTCTTATTCAAGTTTTGACAATTTCCTACAAGTAAAGTTATATAAGTTTTATTACAATAACTTTTATTTATTACTCTATGTACTATGTCCCTATAGTTTGCTCCTGGGAAACAGAAATTACTCTGTCTGTAGCTAGGGTTGTTTCCTAGCAGCGAACCAAAACCCTTACCCATCTTATCTGTGAATATGATATTATGTCTTTGTAGGGTGTTATTATTATTAATATTTATATTATCACTGTAAGAGGTACTTGATAATGATGTTATACAAGTATCCACTGGTTGAGGTAAGTTGCAGGTTATTGTTTTATTGTTTACTTCAATATTGTTTGTAGATATATTTTGTAAACAATTCTGTTGAACTGATTCTCCTAATAAATCTTGAATTTTACATTTTGACACTTTATATTTATTATATATACACCCTAAGTCTGCCTCAAGGTTCTTTATATTTAAAAGTAACTTTTGTGTGTCAAATTCATAAATTTTTTTACTGTCCTCAAGTTTAATTGCATAATTATTTAATTTACTTAAAAGTGCACAGCGTTCATTTTTTAATTTATCTAGAGATATCCACCCTAAGCTTTTAACAAAATATTTATGTTTAATGTTCAATGTTTTGTATTTTTTTAATAATTTCTTAGTTTTTATGTATTTTTTTAATTTATTATGGCTTAAGTAATTAATATTAGAATAATTAGTAATTAAATCATTTCTAGGCAGAGCATTTGTCAATGTAGAATTTATACTAAGGTGCTCTGACTCACTATAACCACAAGATTGAATAAGTTCCTCATGCAGACTTTGGTTCACCGCTATCAAAGAACATTCCCTATGACTTTCTAATGATTTTAATTTTGTAAAAGCACTGTTTAATTCTAGTTCTAATTCCCTAATCCTATTTAGTGCTTGTTCATATAATGAGCTACAATAAGAAAAGTTTTCAGTTTGTAAAGTAAGCCGGTCACGATCCTCCACTGTCGATTCAAATTTCATGTGAAGATCAACTAATTCTCTCTTGAGCGATGTGTTCATGTCTATGACCTTTTTTACTTCAACCTCATTCTCTTCTTGTTCACTCAGCAGTTGTTGGCATTGATCTTTTTGTTTTTGAAGATCCTTGAGAGCCAATTTTAACTTTTGTTCAGTAGCTCTCAGTTTTAGTTCGGCCATCTCCTGGGCTGCTTGAGCTGCAGCCTTACGGGTTTGCATAGTGACAAGATGTGAGGTTGAACTGGAAAATGAAAATGGAACGGACAGAAAAATAGAAAGAAGCTAACAAAAGTCTAAGAGTGCAAATATTTTAAAGAATAGTAAGATAAATAATATATTTATAGCTTAGTTAGAAGAATAGGTACAGAGTATATAGTACTTATTCTGTTGAGACACATCAATTTACACGTATTCCAATACTAAATACGATATTACTTTTTTATTTTATTTTTACATGTGCGTAACTCTATGTCAGAATTTATAATTATGTTTTAATGTTTTCTCCACAAATAGGCAAGATATTCAACATGGAATGAGTAAGTGTAGTGTTTATTGTACGTAGCCTTATTGTTTGTCGATCAATCTCACTTCCACTTAGGTATTGTCAAGTGAGAAGAGGCTAACACTGGCCGTGTGTGTAACTGTATGCTTATTGCGAGTTTCATATAAAAAATCTACTAACGCCTCGATCGCGTAAATCGAGTTAACGTCAAACGCATCGACTGTAGTTAACTTGCGAGTGTGAGTTTCGTTAGAGTTTACTATTCGCTTGGAGTTTATTCACCGTGACAAGTGACGAATGGTGAACGAACGAAACTTACAAACGAACGAACGTTGGTAATCGGCCAAAATAAATTGACATTTGTATATTGTATTCGTAATAAAAACGACTGCCTATTCATTCGTCGTGGTTATACTACAAGTTGACGTTTATTTTGTGTTTACGAAAGTTTGTATAAATTGTGATTTGGATAAAGTTTAAAATTTATTGCTAAAAATGAAGACTAGTCCGTCCCAATTTGAAATATTGGTGACATATATGGAGCAGTAAGTGTAATTTATATAATTTGGTGTCTAGTGAATTTGTGATCCAATCTGTGAGCTTTGTAAAACTTAGTTTGTTACTTTTTAGGCATGGAGATCTAAGCAAATTATCTACCTCTAATGCCCGAGGTAAGATAACGAGCATACGAAATTGGGAGGAATTGACTGCTTTATTGAACAGTGATGGTGCTGGTGCCACTAAAACTCTAGATAAATGGAAGAAGGTTAGTTAAAAAGGATTATTGCTAAACTGTTTAGGTTTGAACTGGGTGTGGTGATGGGGAATAAAGTGTTAGCTTCTTTGTGTGGTTTAAGGCTTGGAGTGACTTCAAAAATAATACCAAAAAAAAAGCTGCACGTTTGCATCGAGCAGCTAGTGGTACTGGTGGCGGGCCCGCGGTTTTTGCCAAATTAACAGATTTAGAGCAAAGAGTTCTAAATTTGATAGGTTTGCAAGTAGCAACAGGCTTGGCAGTGGAGGAGGCTGGGTTGTCACAGGTAGGTAATCAATTCAATTATACATATATTATTCATAACTAATATATTATATTGTGGTACCTGTTATCTAATAAATTGTATTCTCCTACAGGAAGTTCCCATTCAACCCAGTCCCAACCAAGATGATGAACAAGGCATACAAACTCATCAGTTGGAAGAATGTTAGTTGTTTGCTTGGGATATAACCATATTCTTAATAAATTAGTAATATGGTTTCTAATATATAATTACATAAATATATTTTCTGCTTCAGATTCTCAGAATGTGAACCAACTTGAGACCAATATGGCATCAGCTCAATCACCACCGTCTCCGTCACTCATACGGGCTATATCTTCTCCGCTTCTTATGTTTGTTGAGCAAGAAGTTGACAGTAAGATATAAGCACTTTTTTTTAGACAAATATGACATAACTAAGCAGTCACAAAGTAAGACAAAAACGAATTCATTTTTACTTAAAAATTACTTAATTTTGATTTGTTCCCAACAACTAAAGTATTTTTGATAAAATTGGGATAGTTTTAGCATAAGGTGTGGTTTTGTGAGATAAGTAGAAACCTTTTTAATTATTTTAAATATATTTTAGGTTCTCAAACTAATTGGCATGAGCCTGGGCCATCATCCATTACCCCAGCACATTCACTACCTCAAGCAAGACCTAATACTGCTGCATCACATATTAATTTAGTGGAAGCACAAGTGCAAGGTAAGATAGAACTTTAAAGCCTTTTGAAGACAACAATTAGTGTTGACAATGTTTACCTAATTACTTTTATTCTATTTTTATAGAGAGGGGTTTGCTCTCCCCAACTAGACCGTCATCTCAAGTTCGAGTTAGGCTTGCTCCGTCTGTGCAAACCACTCCTCGTCGTGCAAGGAGAACTCGAGGTTCACCTCATAGACGAGCGAGGCCAGCACACACTGAGCAGGCAGCACAACACTTTCTCCAAGCTGATTCGTTTTGGAGAAATTTCAAAGAACAGCAGCACAGAGACAATGTCGAATTGAGAAGAGAGCAGAATAGAATAAGGGAAATGGAGGTACAGGCTCAGAGGGACTGGCAAGCAATAGGCGGAAGAGTTATGAATGTTTTGGAAAAAATAGCTGATAAATATTGTAAAGATTAATTAGTTATTAGCTGGTATTATTATTTTATTTAGAATATATTTATTATACACTTAATAGTACAGAGTCGCGCTTATCTCGCTTAGTCACGATAACATTAACTTGAAGTGTTTCCTATGTTTGTTTCTTATGAGGGGGTCTAAAAAATGTTCACATTTAGTTCAAGAGGGTAATTAATTATGTTTGAGTGCGAAAGTCGAATTGTGTCACTCAAGTTTTATATTCTGGTATTCCACATGATGCAATTTACATTCTACAAATTGGAGTGTTTTCTTGTTAACTGTTTATGTTACTTTAAAAGCTGAAACTATGATGAAGTCCGACTCCTCTGTGATGATCGTAATTTCGGACTTATTGGCTTTCACTCATGTTATGTACCTAAATAGTCATAGTTAAATTCTAGTAAATGATTAGAACCAAAGACTGATTATATTAAGCTTAATTAGAGCAGGTGTTATGTGTGTTGAGATTTTATTTGTTTTTCCCATGTCTGGAAGTATTAACTTGTTATTATTAAGTATATAAATATTTGTCCAATAATTTGTAAGTATTATAAAAATATAGCAAGAGAAAGTTCCCGGTTTGAACCATAATTTCAAGAATTAATGAAAATAATAAAAGTATTGCAATCTTAGTATTTGGTCTTTTAATTCTGTTTCTCTATTACATATTAAAGTTTAAAGTTAAAATTAAAGCTTAGCTTCATTTTACTATGAGCTCACTAGGTATTTATTATTTTTACAAAGTCTAAACATTCCAGTGATGTTTAGTATTATAAAATTACTTAGTATGCAGCATGTGCTATGTTACACAAGCAGTTGCTCCATATAAAAGTACTATTGGTATTCAACAGCATCAAGTTTAATTAGAAACCCAACTGGACATAGTTGGAAAAGCCTTAAGGTCTGATTAGGGTTAGGAAAACAACATAATAATGTTATACAAGTGTTTCATAATTTTATTCTAGACCAATCAGTCACATTACAATGCTTTAACTTATGTAGATGTCTAATTTATGATTCAAGAAACTAAATAACAATAAAAAAATCTCAATCATTTTAAGGGATCTGAAGCATCCAAAATGAGTCGCCACCATCAACAAGATACATTCATATATCTAAAAAATAGTAGCTTATAATAGGAACATGGTTCCTACTCAGACATGTGCTATGCAATTTTAAAATTATTATACTAAAATACTGAATTTATGAAGTGAAAATAACTAACAGAGACCACTCAATATAACTAATTGTAAAATAGAACAAAAATATTAGTTTTTACAAAATAAAGGTGGTAAAAATAAAAAACTATTTCTGTATAGGTGTACAAAAACAAAACTAAACATACTAAAAAACCAATACAACAAAATATGCTAAATATCATAAATATGATTATGAGGTATTTTAAAACTAAATGTGTTCTAGTCTTCTAACTAATTGTTCCCTTAAAACCCTTCCTCTGATTAGGTCAGACGTTGAGCCACCTATGACTGTCTCTGTGGGAATGGGCTCATCAATTTCATGTTCTTCATTTTCCAATCCTAAAAAGAAAAATCATTTAGTGCCACCATGCAATACTCATTTGTGCCTTTGATTGATTTTTCGAATTAATAATTAATTAATACCAGTGATGTCCTCTTCTTCTACAACATTCAAATCAATGCCAATATTATGTAAAACGCAGCATGCTTGTATAATTCTTGCACATTTTAGAGGCTTGTAGTGGAGCACTCTATCTTTGTTTAGACATCGCCATCGATTCTTCAACCGGCCAAAAGTATTTTCTATGACGACTCTGGCTGCCACATGCTTATGGTTGTAATTGGCTTGCAAGGTGTTTGGAACAGCATCTAAAATCGGAGTCATCAGCCATGGTCGTTGTGGATAACCAGAATCTCCTAAAATGATGATCAATGTATTAGTTAACTTGCCTGAGTCTAATGCACAATCTTGTTCAAACAATTTCTTATTGGGTAGGGCTTACCCAAAAGCCACACTATCTCCCCATTTTGGTGCAATGATTGCATATAATAGTTGATGCCACTGTTTTCCCATATAAAAGAATCATGATTTGCACCTCCAAATTTGGCATTTACATTTAGAATTCTATATTGGTCATCACATATCTGTAAAACAAAAATACAGTTAGGAAAAAAAACTTATTAGCAGGTAAGAATAAGTCATACATACATACACTTCAGCCGAAAAACGTCCACTGCTGGACAAAGGCCTCCCCCAGGGATCTCCTGGATCATTTGGGGGGATATGCCATAATCGCCACGCTTGGCAGGCGGGTTGGCGATCGCAGTATGGTGTTATAGTTCTCAGAGATACGCTGCTGCCCGTACTCTGGTATACCTTCTCTCGGACGACTTCTATGCCCCCACGGGATGAGATGGGATGGTGATATTCGTCGCCGTCACCACACAGCAATGAAAGAATAAGTCATACCGATAATTATTTACCATTTGAGCATTTATTGAATGATAGTGCTTGCGGCAATAATACAGATGTTCTTCATCTTTTGGAGGTCCAAATATTCTAAAATGGCTACAATCAATACACCCAATTACTCCGGGTATTCCATACTTGGCACAAAATCTGAAACAAATAAGAAACTTATGTGCATTTCAAATTGCAATAATACTATTACAATGGTATATGTATAAATATACATTTACCATTAAGTGTGGTTGTGTGGTGACGGCGACGAATATCACCACCCCATCTCATCCCGTGGGGGGCGTAGAAGGTGTCCGAGGGAAGGTATACCAGAGTACGGGCAGCAGCGTATCTCTGAGAACTATAACACCATACTGCGATCGTCAACCCGCCTGCCAAGCATGGCGATTATGGCATATCCCCCCAAATGATCCAGGAGATCCTTGGGGGAGGACTTTGTCCAGCAGTGGACGTTATTCGGCTGAAATGTATGTATGTATAAATCATGTAGACCATACCTTTGGGTAATTGCTTGCCTGGCAATTGAAGTATTAGGAAACCGGATATATTTTCTGACTATGTTCTTATGTGTCAGAGCCTTGGTAACCTCTTCAATGTAAACACTGCACATTTTTTGTGAGACGTTTTTAGCAACTCCCACTGGGCGCTGGTAAGACCCAGTTGCATAAAAAAACAGGGCTGTGAGTACCTAAAATAATATTTTTCATAGAAAATAAGGACATTGTGCCAGGGGCAAGTAGAAAAAAGTGTGTTTCAAAAATACTGATACATTACCTTATCTTCCAAGGATACCCGCTGAGAAGACTTTAAACCAGAAAGCTGCCTCAGCTCACGGCACAAAAATTTGACAGCTGTCTTCGGAAGCCGATATCTTCTTTTAAATTCAGCCTCCGGAAGGTCTCTTAGGGGATTACTCGAGTTACGTGCTCTTGCACGACCAAAGGATGTTAGATTACGCTCATCTTGTGCTCTTGCGGTCTCAAACATCCTCCAAGCGAAATACATACGAGATGCCATTGTAATTCTTATTCACAATATGAAATTCAATTAAATCACTTTGTTATTTAACCACTCTCACAACGATCTCACAACAAAATCGTAAGTGACAACTTTACGCGCTCGCAAGTGACTGCGTTTCGAATTCGAGCTGTCAAAACTGTCAAAATTGTAACTTGCACTCGCGATAAACGTGCAATTGTTAGCGTTTGTGGTCGAAACGTTCCTCACTTTCGAGAGGTATCCGATCGTCACTAGTGACGGCGTTAATTTTAAAACTGACACTCACAAAATTTAATTCTCACGTATGACGCTAGGTGGCGCTTACCCAGCGCCATACAAATTGGCGTAAAAGTAAACGCGTTCGATACGTAAAAAAAACTCGCACTAAGCATACAGCATGCTTAGTGCGAGTTTCATATAAAAAATCTACTAACGCCTCGATCGCGTAAATCGAGTTAACGTCAAACGCATCGACTGTAGTTAACTTGCGAGTGTGAGTTTCGTTAGAGTTTACTATTCGCTTGGAGTTTATTCACCGTGACAAGTGACGAATGGTGAACGAACGAAACTTACAAACGAACGAACGTTGGTAATCGGCCAAAATAAATTGACATTTGTATATTGTATTCGTAATAAAAACGACTGCCTATTCATTCGTCGTGGTTATACTACAAGTTGACGTTTATTTTGTGTTTACGAAAGTTTGTATAAATTGTGATTTGGATAAAGTTTAAAATTTATTGCTAAAAATGAAGACTAGTCCGTCCCAATTTGAAATATTGGTGACATATATGGAGCAGTAAGTGTAATTTATATAATTTGGTGTCTAGTGAATTTGTGATCCAATCTGTGAGCTTTGTAAAACTTAGTTTGTTACTTTTTAGGCATGGAGATCTAAGCAAATTATCTACCTCTAATGCCCGAGGTAAGATAACGAGCATACGAAATTGGGAGGAATTGACTGCTTTATTGAACAGTGATGGTGCTGGTGCCACTAAAACTCTAGAGAAATGGAAGAAGGTTAGTTAAAAAGGATTATTGCTAAACTGTTTAGGTTTGAACTGGGTGTGGTGATGGGGAATAAAGTGTTAGCTTCTTTGTGTGGTTTAAGGCTTGGAGTGACTTCAAAAATAATACCAAAAAAAAAGCTGCACGTTTGCATCGAGCAGCTAGTGGTACTGGTGGCGGGCCCGCGGTTTTTGCCAAATTAACAGATTTAGAGCAAAGAGTTCTAAATTTGATAGGTTTGCAAGTAGCAACAGGCTTGGCAGTGGAGGAGGCTGGGTTGTCACAGGTAGGTAATCAATTCAATTATACATATATTATTCATAACTAATATATTATATTGTGGTACCTGTTATCTAATAAATTGTATTCTCCTACAGGAAGTTCCCATTCAACCCAGTCCCAACCAAGATGATGAACAAGGCATACAAACTCATCAGTTGGAAGAATGTTAGTTGTTTGCTTGGGATATAACCATATTCTTAATAAATTAGTAATATGGTTTCTAATATATAATTACATAAATATATTTTCTGCTTCAGATTCTCAGAATGTGAACCAACTTGAGACCAATATGGCATCAGCTCAATCACCACCGTCTCCGTCACTCATACGGGCTATATCTTCTCCGCTTCTTATGTTTGTTGAGCAAGAAGTTGACAGTAAGATATAAGCACTTTTTTTTAGACAAATATGACATAACTAAGCAGTCATAAAGTAAGACAAAAACGAATTCATTTTTACTTAAAAATTACTTAATTTTGATTTGTTCCCAACAACTAAAGTATTTTTGATAAAATTGGGATAGTTTTAGCATAAGGTGTGGTTTTGTGAGATAAGTAGAAACCTTTTTAATTATTTTAAATATATTTTAGGTTCTCAAACTAATTGGCATGAGCCTGGGCCATCATCCATTACCCCAGCACATTCACTACCTCAAGCAAGACCTAATACTGCTGCATCACATATTAATTTAGTGGAAGCACAAGTGCAAGGTAAGATAGAACTTTAAAGCCTTTTGAAGACAACAATTAGTGTTGACAATGTTTACCTAATTACTTTTATTCTATTTTTATAGAGAGGGGTTTGCTCTCCCCAACTAGACCGTCATCTCAAGTTCGAGTTAGGCTTGCTCCGTCTGTGCAAACCACTCCTCGTCGTGCAAGGAGAACTCGAGGTTCACCTCATAGACGAGCGAGGCCAGCACACACTGAGCAGGCAGCACAACACTCTCTCCAAGCTGATTCGTTTTGGAGAAATTTCAAAGAACAGCAGCACAGAGACAATGTCGAATTGAGAAGAGAGCAGAATAGAATAAGGGAAATGGAGGTACAGGCTCAGAGGGACTGGCAAGCAATAGGCGGAAGAGTTATGAATGTTTTGGAAAAAATAGCTGATAAATATTGTAAAGATTAATTAGTTATTAGCTGGTATTATTATTTTATTTAGAATATATTTATTATACACTTAATAGTACAGAGTCGCGCTTATCTCGCTTAGTCACGATAACATTAACTTGAAGTGTTTCCTATGTTTGTTTCTTATGAGGGGGTCAAAAAAATGTTCACATTTAGTTCAAGAGGGTAATTAATTATGTTTGAGTGCACAACTTTTAATTTTTTGTCGAATTGTGTCACTCAAGTTTTATATTCTGGTATTCCACATGATGCAATTTACATTCTACAAATTGGAGTGTTTTCTTGTTAACTGTTTATGTTACTTTAAAAGCTGAAACTATGATGAAGTCCGACTCCTCTGTGATGATCGTAATTTCGGACTTATATTGGCTTTCACTCATGTTATGTACCTAAATAGTCATAGTTAAATTCTAGTAAATGATTAGAACCAAAGACTGATTATATTAAGCTTAATTAGAGCAGGTGTTATGTGTGTTGAGATTTTATTTGTTTTTCCCATATCTGGAAGTATTAACTTGTTATTATTAAGTATATAAATATTTGTCCAATAATTTGTAAGTATTATAAAAATATAGCAAGAGAAAGTTCCCGGTTTGAACCATAATTTCAAGAATTAATGAAAATAATAAAAGTATTGCAATCTTAGTATTTGGTCTTTTAATTCTGTTTCTCTATTACATATTAAAGTTTAAAGTTAAAATTAAAGCTTAGCTTCATTTTACTATGAGCTCACTAGGTATTTATTATTTTTACAAAGTCTAAACATTCCAGTGATGTTTAGTATTATAAAATTACTTAGTATGCAGCATGTGCTATGTTACACAAGCAGTTGCTCCATATAAAAGTACTATTGGTATTCAACAGCATCAAGTTTAATTAGAAACCCAACTGGACATAGTTGGAAAAGCCTTAAGGTCTGATTTGGGTTAGGAAAACAACATAATAATGTTATACAAGTGTTTCATAATTTTATTCTAGACCAATCAGTCACATTACAATGCTTTAACTTATGTAGATGTCTAATTTATGATTCAAGAAACTAAATAACAATAAAAAAATCTCAATCATTTTAAGGGATCTGAAGCATCCAAAATGAGTCGCCACCATCAACAAGATACATTCATATATCTAAAAAATAGTAGCTTATAATAGGAACATGGTTCCTACTCAGACATGTGCTATGCAATTTTAAAATTATTATACTAAAATACTGAATTTATGAAGTGAAAATAACTAACAGAGACCACTCAATATAACTAATTGTAAAATAGAACAAAAATATTAGTTTTTACAAAATAAAGGTGGTAAAAATAAAAAACTATTTCTGTATAGGTGTACAAAAACAAAACTAAACATACTAAAAAACCAATACAACAAAATATGCTAAATATCATAAATATGATTATGAGGTATTTTAAAACTAAATGTGTTCTAGTCTTCTAACTAATTGTTCCCTTAAAACCCTTCCTCTGATTAGGTCAGACGTTGAGCCACCTATGACTGTCTCTGTGGGAATGGGCTCATCAATTTCATGTTCTTCATTTTCCAATCCTAAAAAGAAAAATCATTTAGTGCCACCATGCAATACTCATTTGTGCCTTTGATTGATTTTTCGAATTAATAATTAATTAATACCAGTGATGTCCTCTTCTTCTACAACATTCAAATCAATGCCAATATTATGTAAAACGCAGCATGCTTGTATAATTCTTGCACATTTTAGAGGCTTGTAGTGGAGCACTCTATCTTTGTTTAGACATCGCCATCGATTCTTCAACCGGCCAAAAGTATTTTCTATGACGACTCTGGCTGCCACATGCTTATGGTTGTAATTGGCTTGCAAGGTGTTTGGAACAGCATCTAAAATCGGAGTCATCAGCCATGGTCGTTGTGGATAACCAGAATCTCCTAAAATGATGATCAATGTATTAGTTAACTTGCCTGAGTCTAATGCACAATCTTGTTCAAACAATTTCTTATTGGGTAGGGCTTACCCAAAAGCCACACTATCTCCCCATTTTGGTGCAATGATTGCATATAATAGTTGATGCCACTGTTTTCCCATATAAAAGAATCATGATTTGCACCTCCAAATTTGGCATTTACATTTAGAATTCTATATTGGTCATCACATATCTGTAAAACAAAAATACAGTTAGGAAAAAAAAACTTATTAGCAGGTAAGAATAAGTCATATATACATACACTTCAGCCGAAAAACGTCCACTGCTGGACAAAGGCCTCCCCCAGGGATCTCCTGGATCATTTGGGGGGATATGCCATAATCGCCACGCTTGGCAGGCGGGTTGGCGATCGCAGTATGGTGTTATAGTTCTCAGAGATACGCTGCTGCCCGTACTCTGGTATACCTTCTCTCGGACGACTTCTATGCCCCCCACGGGATGAGATGGGATGGTGATATTCGTCGCCGTCACCACACAGCAATGAAAGAATAAGTCATACCGATAATTATTTACCATTTGAGCATTTATTGAATGATAGTGCTTGCGGCAATAATACAGATGTTCTTCATCTTTTGGAGGTCCAAATATTCTAAAATGGCTACAATCAATACACCCAATTACGACGAGAGACGTTATTCGGCTGAAATGTATGTATGTATGTATGTATAAATCATGTAGACCATACCTTTGGGTAATTGCTTGCCTGGCAATTGAAGTATTAGGAAACCGGATATATTTTCTGACTATGTTCTTATGTGTCAGAGCCTTGGTAACCTCTTCAATGTAAACACTGCACATTTTTTGTGAGACGTTTTTAGCAACTCCCACTGGGCGCTGGTAAGACCCAGTTGCATAAAAAAACAGGGCTGTGAGTACCTAAAATAATATTTTTCATAGAAAATAAGGACATTGTGCCAGGGGCAAGTAGAAAAAAGTGTGTTTCAAAAATACTGATACATTACCTTATCTTCCAAGGATACCCGCTGAGAAGACTTTAAACCAGAAAGCTGCCTCAGCTCACGGCACAAAAATTTGACAGCTGTCTTCGGAAGCCGATATCTTCTTTTAAATTCAGCCTCCGGAAGGTCTCTTAGGGGATTACTCGAGTTACGTGCTCTTGCACGACCAAAGGATGTTAGATTACGCTCATCTTGTGCTCTTGCGGTCTCAAACATCCTCCAAGCGAAATACATACGAGATGCCATTGTAATTCTTATTCACAATATGAAATTCAATTAAATCACTTTGTTATTTAACCACTCTCACAACGATCTCACAACAAAATCATAAGTGACAACTTTACGCGCTCGCAAGTGACTGCGTTTCGAATTCGAGCTGTCAAAACTGTCAAAATTGTAACTTGCACTCGCGATAAACGTGCAATTGTTAGCGTTTGTGGTCGAAACGTTCCTCACTTTCGAGAGGTATCCGATCGTCACTAGTGACGGCGTTAATTTTAAAACTGACACTCACAAAATTTAATTCTCACGTATGACGCTAGGTGGCGCTTACCCAGCGCCATACAAATTGGCGTAAAAGTAAACGCGTTCGATACGTAAAAAAAACTCGCACTAAGCATACTGGACGTTATTCACAATGTGAACAGAGTATAAAGTGTTGAATGTATTTAGTTTAGTTTGTTAAATTATAGGTAAATACTCGCCGGGTATAATGATTCGCAAAATCCAAGTTTGAATCGGAAGTCGTTGACCTCGCCCGTAACAGCTGATGTTTGAGCGGCACTATTCAGTGGTTTACGGCTTTACAAACCGTGAATACTATTATACATATGATTAATGTTCATTACACTACACTTTTTATAGGTTTAATAACATAAAATACACTTAATTTTAATTTTAATAAAATTAAAAACTACAGAACAAATTTTTGACAACCGATCAGATGCAAGGCAGTGTTGCCAGATCCAGCGTCTAAAAGTATATATTAGTAAGTATGTATTAGTTTTGACAGCCAGTGTATTTTGATCTTATTAAGGAAATGTCAACAAAGACAAAAATCAAAGTCTAGTTTTAAATAAAAAAAAATAGTGCATAATTACGGCAATTATGTTTTTTAATACCTTTTCCTTGGATTAAGGTTTAAGTTCATAAATTTTGTTAAATGTTTATGCTTGATTTTGAGACTGTGGATAATTAAAAGTTAATAGGTAGTAGATACTCATTTAGCGGATAATAATAATAATAATAATAAATTTATTTATTTTCATTGGTGCACAAATTTATACAGTAGGTACAATACATTTAAATAATCTAGGTAATACAATATGGTGCCTGTATAGAATTAAATCTGTGCCACAGGCGCTATGGGCACTTGATTGGTATAAAATAATGATCTTACTTATGTAATTTTAACAATATTTATTATAGACATAAAACTATGCATATAATTAACTAAACATTAAATAAAAATACTTATCTACTTAAAATACTTCAAACAGTAATATGAAACCTATTTTTATTTGACGACAGTCAGCAAATCTTCCGTGCGCTCATAATTTAGTGTTTGTAAATATTCGCAAGCTCGCGTTTTAGATTTTGCATAGTTTAGGTCATATATTGATGTTTCTTTGTTTATTTTATTATACAGATAGGGACCCAAAAATGCAAAAAACCTATTAGTATAAAGAAACTTTGAAACAGAGCTACATGAACAGACAATATCTTTCCGTCTCTTGGTGTTAGTAAGGTAAGGGTTATAAGTAAGTGCAGCATGCTGTTTTAGCACAGTGTACAATACAAAAAGTTGACGAACTGTTAGCACTTTACAAGATTCATATAGTTGGCATGTAGGGAAACGATACGGTCGGCGAGTGGCCACTTTTAGGATGGCTCTCTGCGCTCGTTCTATAGACATTATCACTGATTTTGCTATTCCACCCCACGAAGTAATGCAGTATTGGATTATGGATTGACACAGTGCCTTATACATTTGTATAATTAGTTTATGATCTGCAATATAGCGCAATTTCTTAAATATGAATAGTAGTTTCCGTACTCTAGATGTTAAGGCGGCGATATGTTGTTTATAGGAAAGGGTTTCGTCCAGAATAACCCCCAAGTACTTAATGTTAGTAGCGTTGTCGATTGCCGGGCAGGTGCATGTGTTATTTGCAATATTGCAACAATTATGTGCATATAAACGAAATGGATTAGTAAATGTTTGCGGTTTACGCATATAAAATTTTACGAATTTAGTCTTTTCAACATTTAAAGTTAGTAGATTTTGTTTAAGCCAGTTATTTACTAAATCAAACCCTTGTTGTGCATAGTCCTGAACTTCCGTATTGGTGCTAGCGGAGAAAAGTAGAGCAGTATCGTCTGCATAAGATACAATAGAGCCATGTTGTAGGTTGAGGTTACAGAGATCATTTATGTACACAAGAAAGAGGGTTCCTCCGAGAACACTACCTTGTGGGATTCCAAATTGAGGTAGTAGCATTTCGGAACTGATAACGCTATCAATTTTGACACATTGATATCTATCACGTAGGTAGTCCTTAAATAGTTTTAATTGCGTGCCTCTTATGCCTAAGGCCTCCAATTTTTTTAAAAGCAATGGAATTGATATCGTGTCAAATGCTTTTGCCAGATCTAGGAAGATTCCAATTACTTGCTTACTTTGACCAAGCTGCTCTGAGATGAAATTGGTTAAGTTGTGTACTGCATCTGCTGTAGATGACTTTGCTCTGAAACCAAATTGATTGGGGGAGAAGAGGGAGTTCTTTTCTATAAACGAAACTAATCTATTGTTTATAATTTTTTCAAGTACTTTCGAGATAGCAGGAAGTATTGAAATAGGTCTATAGTTAGTTACTAGGTCTTTCTGACCTGATTTGTGAATAGGAATTACAACCGCCTTTTTAAGGCATTTCGGAAAGATTCCTTCAGAAAGGCATATTCGAAAGAGGTAGGTTAACGGAGGTATCAGGAATATAATACAGGATACCAAAATAATAGTTAATTCGTGGTTAAAGAAAAGAATACTAAGGGCCTGTTTCACAATCTACAAGTAAGTGTAGAGTAACCCAATCGTAAGTCACTTGACTTATGTCAGAAATGACCAAACTTACGATATCGACACTTACTTGAAGATTGTGAAACAGGCCCTTAATATTCTTTTCTTTAACCATGGATTAAGTATTATTTTGGTATCCGCTAGTTAATTATTTAGAATACAATTTTGATGTTTTTTTATAATGTTAATAAGAAAGTTGTAGAGTGCGCTAAGCAGTAACTCAACGATTTCTTCAGAAACATGTTTTTGTTGTTCTTAGAAGGTTAACTTACTATAAGTCCCAACGTCTAGGAGAGCCTTTAGTGATATTATGACATGTTTATACACCCTCATACCATTCAGCTTTCGGCACGTGCTCACCTTGGCATTGGGTCATCCATCTAATCAAATATAATTTACATTCAGTCATAACCAATGGAACGAACTTATTTCATTAAATCTGATGGAGTTACATATGGATATTATCTAGGACGAAAGTACTCGTCAAGACTAATCAAACGAGCCCACACTCGATGGGATTGTGTCGTTTTATTACGGACTTCCTACGGCCACCTTTCAGCTCCATCATCAGACCCTGGATACCATTTAGGACCAAAGTACTCGTCAAGACTAATCAAACGAGTCCTAACTCGATGGGATTGTATCGTTTTATTACGGACTTCCTATGGCTACCTTCCAGCTCCATCATCAGACCCTGGATACCATTTAGGACAAAGTACTCGTCAAGACTAATCAAACGAGCCAGAATTCGATGGTATTGTGTCGTTATATTACGGACTTCCTATAGCCTCCTTCCAGCTCCATCATCAGACCCTGGATACCACTTGGGACCAAAGTACTCGTCAAGACTAATCAAACGAGCCCAAACTCGATGGGATTGTGTGTCGTTTTATTACGGACTTCCTATGGCCACCTTCCACCTCCATCATCAGACCCTGGATACCATTTAGGACCAAAGTACTCGTCAAGACTAATCAAACGAGTCCAAACTCGATGGGATTGTGTCGTTTTATTCCGGACTTCCTATTGCCACCTTCCAGCTCCATCATGAGACCCTGGATACCATCTACAGACAAAGTACTCATCGAGACGAATCATACGAGCCCAAACTCGATAGGGTTATGTCGTATTATAACGGAGTTCCTATGGCCACCTTCCAGCTCCATCAGTAGATCAGCTCTATGTCATCATAATATTGCATTGTCACGCGATATACATATTATGCGTGTAAAATTTTTACTCAACCGGAAACCGGAAAGTGTGTCAAATTTAACTTGCAAGATTTGATTAAAGACAATGAAAGAAAAAAATAAATGGTTGTAATAAAAAAAAGTTGTCGAATCTTATGGAAAACCAAGCTCTTAAGTCCTACTCTACATGCCCTAACTCAACACTGTCTTGCTTTCATCATTGCGTAAAGCGAAGTGGCAACAGCGCATAACAAAACCAACCAATCATGGCAAAGGTGACCTCTGATTGGTCCATTTGAATCAGATCAACAATAGTTGGAGCGGATTTGTATAAATAATGCAATGAATAGTTCTTATTTGTGTCGCTAGAGGGTCAGCAATTGTTGATCAAATTGGAGCCACATTTGTATGCCGAATCATACATTAGATCAACAAAAACTGTTTGGATCAACAATTGCTAACTGATCAACAATTAACTGATGCTACAACCCGTCTGATCAACATTTGCCGAATGGATACATCTATACATATATATATATATACATCTTGAAGGACATGTTGCGTCGTACATGGCGTTATTTACCGATGATGCTGCGTCCGACTGACTTTGTGCGTCTGGAATACGGACGCAAGATTGACCGACCCTCATTTTTAGCCCAAGTGTCCCTTATGATCATTAGAACGCAAGGGCGAAAAATTGGCATGGACGTAATTCCATCACTACAATGCCTTTTAGCGTATAATATAGTTCCGCCATCGTCCGACTGAAATTTGGAGGGCACTAGTGTTCAGCGTATAATTTGCCACGTATACTTTGAGTTCAATTCACCGATCTTATCGTGTCCATTGAATATCGTACTTAATATGTAAAGTTTTTATCATGTTTTCTTGACAACAATCTTGCGTCTCTTAAATATCCTTAAACGGGCACTAGGTACGGTGTCTGAGGGGCCCATTCGGGGTACACGAGGGACGCATGGCGCGGGGCGCGGGGCGGCGGGCTTCAGCGCGCTCGCGTGCCGAAGTTTGTTAACAAACAGACATGTGCCGGCCGTGATGTAAGCTTGTCACCAAAGTGAATTATTTGCAAGTGTGTTAAAAGTGGTTATTTATTCAAAGGTATT
Source organism: Nycteola revayana (assembly GCA_947037095.2). Taxonomy (NCBI): domain Eukaryota; kingdom Metazoa; phylum Arthropoda; class Insecta; order Lepidoptera; family Nolidae; genus Nycteola; species Nycteola revayana. Next base: position 3,805 of record CAMQVA020000002.1, on the reverse strand, counting down.
AACTTCAAAGAATTACAGTGCACGATTATTTAGAAAGCGACAAAATTAAACATTAAATGTTTTATATTACGATATGCCTTTTATTCCGTATATTCACCTGCATAAATATGACTAGGTACTATTATATTATTCGTACCATGAAACTTCCTCTTTCTACCTTTGAACCTACATGGTCACATCAGCCTGTGCATCTGAGCTAACCTGTTTATACATACTTACCTGTCCAACTCCGAACTTACCTGTTCACACCAGCCTATGCCTCTGAGCTTACCTGTTTATACATACTTACCTGTCCAACTCCGGACTTACCTGTTCACACCAGCCTGTGCCTCTGAGCTTACCTGTCCAACTCCGGACTTACCTGTTCACACCAGCCTGTGCCTCTGAGCTTACCTGTTTATACATACTTACCTGTCCAACTCCGAACTTACCTGTTCACACCAGCCTGTGCCTCTGAGCTTACTTGTTTATACATACTTACCTGTCCAACTCCGGACTTACCTCTTTCTAGGCTTGACACTAGACAAGAAACTTCAATGGAGTCCCCATATTTCTTGTCTCGCTGGAAAATTAAACTCAGCTGCTTACGCGGTTAGAAAAGTACGGGAACTCACTAATGTAGAAACTGCATGTTTAGTCTACTTTAGTTATTTTCACAGTATTATGTCCTATGGCATTCTGCTTTGGGGTAAAACTGCTAATATTCAAAGCATTTTATACTACAAAACGTGCAGTTCGTTCTATTTATCAACTAAGTACGAGATTCTCCTTAAGAGACTTTTTTAAGGACATAAATATACTATCAGTCGCCAATATAATCTATGTCCGGCAAAATATTAACCTTTTAAACAAAAGAAGTGACATACACACAATAAACACGAGATATAAGCATAAACTTTGCGCCGAATACCATCGCCTACAAAAAGTACACTCATCTTTTGTGGGATTAGGAGTCCGTATGAATAACAGAATACCTGTACACCTACAAGAGTTACCTTATGATAGGTTCAAGTCAACTGTTAAGAGGATTCTAATAAAAAGGGCTTATTATTCAGTAAACTACTATTTAAACGACAATAACGCTTGATTGATCAGAGAAACACAGACAACACTGTAAACTCAGTTATTGAAACAGTTTAAACATTGTTCAACTAAAGGTTTAATATTAATAGACTTGTAGATATCCCCACTTTAGTTCGTCATGCTCCCATTGTCTGTCATTGCTTGCGGTGGCGGTGTGGGGCGGGTCGCCACCTTCCCTCTTTGTCTTATTGAACACCTGGTCGGTATAAATTGACCAGGTAATAAATGGTAATGTACGTGCATTCGCTTACATCATATACACGCTGAAATTTAAATGGTTGTTTTCCCGCAGCGAAAAGATTTGGTCTTAGTTAAACATTCAATTTATACAAAAACTAAATATTATAAACAAAAAATGGCCGATTAACAATCGTGAAAAACCAAACTCGAAAGTGACATCGAACCGATAGTAATACCTCGCGATACCTAGCGCTCGCGTCGATCGGTCGCGCGTTCGTTGACCCGGGTGTTAGTCAATCAGCTGATACCTACACCTTAGGTAATGTAACACAGTACCCAATCATAATAATAAGCTTTATCCAATACCTTTTTAGCTACAACTTACAGAAAACGTAACTTAAAACAAGTTTATTATCTAAGAACAATAATTTTCTGAATTAGATTATAAAGTAATTAAGGCGTATTTAAAAAAATTGAAAAATTTAATGAACTCCGCGGAAATGATATGGATGCAGTCCTTCTGAGTTGAGTAGTTTCCAGACGTAGTATTGGCTTACGCCAAACTTAGCTGCCGCCATTCGCGTACTTCGGCGAGGATCGCGTTCGAAGTACTCGATGATCTCCTCGTCGAGCTCTGGCGAAAGAACGGCCGATCGACCTCTGCCCTGTGCATGTGGTGGCACCTGGAACTGCCCATGATCGAGTAGCCGTCGCCGCTACGATCGTCCGGTCCTGTATGACTTGAGGGTTCAGAACTCCGCGAAGACGGAGTGACGCCAAGTGTTGCAGCTCGGCGTAAAGACGCCAGGCAGTATGGGAATTATAATTAGCCCTAGCCTACAGTTGCACCATAGCGACGTACTCTAAATTACTAAAACTGTAATGTCGGTCCATAATACTAATAAAGTAATAAGCTAACGCGTGCTGCGCTTCCGACGTTCACGGGACAACTAAGGAAGGAGGGAGTCGAAGGAGAGCGCGGGGCGTTCCGGCGTCGGCGCCGCGCGGCGAATTACAAAGGAAGCCGGCTCGTTTGTAATTCTTGCGTGCTTTGAACGTTTATGGATCGTTCTTTACTTTGTCAGCAGCGCGTGCGATTTGAGTAGTACCTACAAGGTCCGTCTTGTGTTACTACTGTTTATCACGCTTTCGAGTTGTCTAATAGTTTTTTTAATAATTTTAAATCCAAAACATGTCTAAAAAAAAAAAATATGTTTCGATAGTACTACCGACGGCAAGTTGTTCTGCTTCGGGAAAACAACCATTAAAATTTCACGGTGTATACATTGTTTGTACAATATTACATGATTGTGATAAAAGACATGACATAAAAAAAGGAAACAGAGCAAAAGAGACAAAAAAAATAATCTCGGAGTTTCTTTCTTCCTTTCTTCTCCGGATCGTCCACTTAGGTAGCTAGTGAAAGGTTGCAGGCTAGCTAGGGTAGGATCCTCGACGGCATGGCCGAGGACCGCGTTGTAGCTTATTCCCTGAACTGTGATCTCGTGCCAGCGATCATCACCACTGTTCGTAAATCTACTCTTTACTCCAGTGGCACCCTGAGCGTTGGTCCTAACCCCTTAAGGGTGTCCTCAGGTGGATGTCGCTTAGACTTTAGCCGGATTCTTGGAAGTTAATTTTAATTTTAGACCTGTTACCTTTAAGGCATCTTACTATACCTAATGTGTACATTTGTCATTTAGCGCTCGACAGACGGACAGACTGATTAAAAATTCTGTAAGATCAAATAATTATAACAATGTTTTTAGCTACTTAAGTGATACTTTTGTTACACTTGTACTTGTCAAAATTACACTGTATAAGATTTATCTTATAAAGTGTAATTTTGACAAGTACAAGTGTATGTAAATACCTAAGTGCTGAATAAATTTCATTATTTCATTATTTCGCACCAGCCTGTGCCTCAGAGCTTACCTGTTTATACATACTTACCTGTCCAACTCCAAAATTACCTGTTCACACCAGCCTGTGCCTCTGAGCTTATCTGTTTATACATACTTACCTGTCCAACTCCGGACTTACCTGTTCACACCAGCCTGTGCCTCTGAGCGTACCTGTTTATACATACTTACCTGTCCAACTCCGAACTTACCTGTCCACAGCAGCCTGTACCTCTGAGCTTACCTGTTTATACATACTTACCTGTTCAACTCCGGACTTACCTGTCCACGCCAGCCTGTGCCTCTGAACTTACCTGTTTATACATACAAACTTACCTGTCACTCGTCAAAAATGATTATATTGCTTTTTAAGATTTTGTAGACCACCAAAGTGAAAATACCTGAATACCTACGCTATACATAGGTATTGTCACTTTTGTATGCTAACTATTAATTATTTATTATCTGTGCCTGGAGTCATTATAAGCCCTTATATAGGTGGAAGCCTCTTGGCTGATAAGCTGGATACAATAATTCAAAAACAGTATTCGGAACCAATCTGAATTCAATAGTAGATGGATGTCATTTAGTTATTATAATCATTATGATATATGCAGAGCATTATACGGAATTGATTTAAA
>CAMQVA020000001.1:0-82046 GCA_947037095.2 Nycteola revayana | reverse complement strand
AATCGGACCATATTTTGTGAAGTTATGTTTAAATTAGAGTCCGATTGTACTGCGACATTCTATCGCTTAGGTGCACTTTTGTACCTACCTAGCGAGTAAGAATTTGCCAATTGTGACATTTTGTCGCAGATAACCCCTACAAATGGGGCATTTCGGGATAGGTCTCGACGAGATCTATCTAATGGCACAACAATTGGAACCAGTCGCGAACAAAAATCGCGATTTATCGACCAAATACAAGTATTTTGGGCGGATTTCAACAGAGTTACTGACTTTAAGTGCTGAAATTTTATAAAATATTGGCCAAAAAGTGACGGACGGTTGCTGATAACTCGTGCGACACACTAATAAACAGAATTACGAAAGAAATTAGCAAGAATATTGAAGGGTTTTTTGTGAAAAATTCACAAAAGTGCGAGTGGTCACTTAGAACAGAATGCACCAAGTGTTTATAGCTGAAACTAATTTTTTCTATTTTTTACAGGTGGAGGATGGACGACCGCTGGTGATTAAGGTAAGATACTATTTAAAACGAACAATTTGAATCCAGAACGGCCGGAATCGGACCATATTTTGTGAAGTTATGTTTAAATTAGAGTCCGATTGTACTGCGACATTCTATCGCTTAGGTGCACTTTTGTACCTACCTAGCGAGTAAGAATTTCGCCAATTGTGACATTTTGTCGCAGATAACCCCTACAAATGGGGCATTTCGGGATAGGTCTCGACGAGATCTATCTAATGGCACAACAATTGGAACCAGTCGCGAACAAAAATCGCGATTTATCGACCAAATACAAGTATTTTGGGCGGATTTCAACAGAGTTACTGACTTTAAGTGCTGAAATTTTATAAAATATTGGCCAAAAAGTGACGGACGGTTGCTGATAACTCGTGCGACACACTAATAAACAGAATTACGAAAGAAATTAGCAAGAATATTGAAGGGTTTTTTGTGAAAAAATTCACAAAAGTGCGAGTGGTCACTTAGAACAGAATGCACCAAGTGTTTATAGCTGAAACTAATTTTTTCTATTTTTTACAGGTGGAGGATGGACGACCGCTGGTGATTAAGGTAAGATACTATTTAAAACGAACAATTTGAATCCAGAACGGCCGGAATCGGACCATATTTTGTGAAGTTATGTTTAAATTAGAGTCCGATTGTACTGCGACATTCTATCGCTTAGGTGCACTTTTGTACCTACCTAGCGAGTAAGAATTTGCCAATTGTGACATTTTGTCGCAGATAACCCCTACAAATGGGGCATTTCGGGATAGGTCTCGACGAGATCTATCTAATGGCACAACAATTGGAACCAGTCGCGAACAAAAATCGCGATTTATCGACCAAATACAAGTATTTTGGGCGGATTTCAACAGAGTTACTGACTTTAAGTGCTGAAATTTTATAAAATATTGGCCAAAAAGTGACGGACGGTTGCTGATAACTCGTGCGACACACTAATAAACAGAATTACGAAAGAAATTAGCAAGAATATTGAAGGGTTTTTTGTGAAAAAATTCACAAAAGTGCGAGTGGTCACTTAGAACAGAATGCACCAAGTGTTTATAGCTGAAACTAATTTTTTCTATTTTTTACAGGTGGAGGATGGACGACCGCTGGTGATTAAGGTAAGATACTATTTAAAACGAACAATTTGAATCCAGAACGGCCGGAATCGGACCATATTTTGTGAAGTTATGTTTAAATTAGAGTCCGATTGTACTGCGACATTCTATCGCTTAGGTGCACTTTTGTACCTACCTAGCGAGTAAGAATTTGCCAATTGTGACATTTTGTCGCAGATAACCCCTACAAATGGGGCATTTCGGGATAGGTCTCGACGAGATCTATCTAATGGCACAACAATTGGAACCAGTCGCGAACAAAAATCGCGATTTATCGACCAAATACAAGTATTTTGGGCGGATTTCAACAGAGTTACTGACTTTAAGTGCTGAAATTTTATAAAATATTGGCCAAAAAGTGACGGACGGTTGCTGATAACTCGTGCGACACACTAATAAACAGAATTACGAAAGAAATTAGCAAGAATATTGAAGGGTTTTTTGTGAAAAAATTCACAAAAGTGCGAGTGGTCACTTAGAACAGAATGCACCAAGTGTTTATAGCTGAAACTAATTTTTTCTATTTTTTACAGGTGGAGGATGGACGACCGCTGGTGATTAAGGTAAGATACTATTTAAAACGAACAATTTGAATCCAGAACGGCCGGAATCGGACCATATTTTGTGAAGTTATGTTTAAATTAGAGTCCGATTGTACTGCGACATTCTATCGCTTAGGTGCACTTTTGTACCTACCTAGCGAGTAAGAATTTGCCAATTGTGACATTTTGTCGCAGATAACCCCTACAAATGGGGCATTTCGGGATAGGTCTCGACGAGATCTATCTAATGGCACAACAATTGGAACCAGTCGCGAACAAAAATCGCGATTTATCGACCAAATACAAGTATTTTGGGCGGATTTCAACAGAGTTACTGACTTTAAGTGCTGAAATTTTATAAAATATTGGCCAAAAAGTGACGGACGGTTGCTGATAACTCGTGCGACACACTAATAAACAGAATTACGAAAGAAATTAGCAAGAATATTGAAGGGTTTTTTGTGAAAAAATTCACAAAAGTGCGAGTGGTCACTTAGAACAGAATGCACCAAGTGTTTATAGCTGAAACTAATTTTTTCTATTTTTTACAGGTGGAGGATGGACGACCGCTGGTGATTAAGGTAAGATACTATTTAAAACGAACAATTTGAATCCAGAACGGCCGGAATCGGACCATATTTTGTGAAGTTATGTTTAAATTAGAGTCCGATTGTACTGCGACATTCTATCGCTTAGGTGCACTTTTGTACCTACCTAGCGAGTAAGAATTTGCCAATTGTGACATTTTGTCGCAGATAACCCCTACAAATGGGGCATTTCGGGATAGGTCTCGACGAGATCTATCTAATGGCACAACAATTGGAACCAGTCGCGAACAAAAATCGCGATTTATCGACCAAATACAAGTATTTTGGGCGGATTTCAACAGAGTTACTGACTTTAAGTGCTGAAATTTTATAAAATATTGGCCAAAAAGTGACGGACGGTTGCTGATAACTCGTGCGACACACTAATAAACAGAATTACGAAAGAAATTAGCAAGAATATTGAAGGGTTTTTTGTGAAAAAATTCACAAAAGTGCGAGTGGTCACTTAGAACAGAATGCACCAAGTGTTTATAGCTGAAACTAATTTTTTCTATTTTTTACAGGTGGAGGATGGACGACCGCTGGTGATTAAGGTAAGATACTATTTAAAACGAACAATTTGAATCCAGAACGGCCGGAATCGGACCATATTTTGTGAAGTTATGTTTAAATTAGAGTCCGATTGTACTGCGACATTCTATCGCTTAGGTGCACTTTTGTACCTACCTAGCGAGTAAGAATTTGCCAATTGTGACATTTTGTCGCAGATAACCCCTACAAATGGGGCATTTCGGGATAGGTCTCGACGAGATCTATCTAATGGCACAACAATTGGAACCAGTCGCGAACAAAAATCGCGATTTATCGACCAAATACAAGTATTTTGGGCGGATTTCAACAGAGTTACTGACTTTAAGTGCTGAAATTTTATAAAATATTGGCCAAAAAGTGACGGACGGTTGCTGATAACTCGTGCGACACACTAATAAACAGAATTACGAAAGAAATTAGCAAGAATATTGAAGGGTTTTTTGTGAAAAAATTCACAAAAGTGCGAGTGGTCACTTAGAACAGAATGCACCAAGTGTTTATAGCTGAAACTAATTTTTTCTATTTTTTACAGGTGGAGGATGGACGACCGCTGGTGATTAAGGTAAGATACTATTTAAAACGAACAATTTGAATCCAGAACGGCCGGAATCGGACCATATTTTGTGAAGTTATGTTTAAATTAGAGTCCGATTGTACTGCGACATTCTATCGCTTAGGTGCACTTTTGTACCTACCTAGCGAGTAAGAATTTGCCAATTGTGACATTTTGTCGCAGATAACCCCTACAAATGGGGCATTTCGGGATAGGTCTCGACGAGATCTATCTAATGGCACAACAATTGGAACCAGTCGCGAACAAAAATCGCGATTTATCGACCAAATACAAGTATTTTGGGCGGATTTCAACAGAGTTACTGACTTTAAGTGCTGAAATTTTATAAAATATTGGCCAAAAAGTGACGGACGGTTGCTGATAACTCGTGCGACACACTAATAAACAGAATTACGAAAGAAATTAGCAAGAATATTGAAGGGTTTTTTGTGAAAAAATTCACAAAAGTGCGAGTGGTCACTTAGAACAGAATGCACCAAGTGTTTATAGCTGAAACTAATTTTTTCTATTTTTTACAGGTGGAGGATGGACGACCGCTGGTGATTAAGGTAAGATACTATTTAAAACGAACAATTTGAATCCAGAACGGCCGGAATCGGACCATATTTTGTGAAGTTATGTTTAAATTAGAGTCCGATTGTACTGCGACATTCTATCGCTTAGGTGCACTTTTGTACCTACCTAGCGAGTAAGAATTTGCCAATTGTGACATTTTGTCGCAGATAACCCCTACAAATGGGGCATTTCGGGATAGGTCTCGACGAGATCTATCTAATGGCACAACAATTGGAACCAGTCGCGAACAAAAATCGCGATTTATCGACCAAATACAAGTATTTTGGGCGGATTTCAACAGAGTTACTGACTTTAAGTGCTGAAATTTTATAAAATATTGGCCAAAAAGTGACGGACGGTTGCTGATAACTCGTGCGACACACTAATAAACAGAATTACGAAAGAAATTAGCAAGAATATTGAAGGGTTTTTTGTGAAAAAATTCACAAAAGTGCGAGTGGTCACTTAGAACAGAATGCACCAAGTGTTTATAGCTGAAACTAATTTTTTCTATTTTTTACAGGTGGAGGATGGACGACCGCTGGTGATTAAGGTAAGATACTATTTAAAACGAACAATTTGAATCCAGAACGGCCGGAATCGGACCATATTTTGTGAAGTTATGTTTAAATTAGAGTCCGATTGTACTGCGACATTCTATCGCTTAGGTGCACTTTTGTACCTACCTAGCGAGTAAGAATTTGCCAATTGTGACATTTTGTCGCAGATAACCCCTACAAATGGGGCATTTCGGGATAGGTCTCGACGAGATCTATCTAATGGCACAACAATTGGAACCAGTCGCGAACAAAAATCGCGATTTATCGACCAAATACAAGTATTTTGGGCGGATTTCAACAGAGTTACTGACTTTAAGTGCTGAAATTTTATAAAATATTGGCCAAAAAGTGACGGACGGTTGCTGATAACTCGTGCGACACACTAATAAACAGAATTACGAAAGAAATTAGCAAGAATATTGAAGGGTTTTTTGTGAAAAAATTCACAAAAGTGCGAGTGGTCACTTAGAACAGAATGCACCAAGTGTTTATAGCTGAAACTAATTTTTTCTATTTTTTACAGGTGGAGGATGGACGACCGCTGGTGATTAAGGTAAGATACTATTTAAAACGAACAATTTGAATCCAGAACGGCCGGAATCGGACCATATTTTGTGAAGTTATGTTTAAATTAGAGTCCGATTGTACTGCGACATTCTATCGCTTAGGTGCACTTTTGTACCTACCTAGCGAGTAAGAATTTGCCAATTGTGACATTTTGTCGCAGATAACCCCTACAAATGGGGCATTTCGGGATAGGTCTCGACGAGATCTATCTAATGGCACAACAATTGGAACCAGTCGCGAACAAAAATCGCGATTTATCGACCAAATACAAGTATTTTGGGCGGATTTCAACAGAGTTACTGACTTTAAGTGCTGAAATTTTATAAAATATTGGCCAAAAAGTGACGGACGGTTGCTGATAACTCGTGCGACACACTAATAAACAGAATTACGAAAGAAATTAGCAAGAATATTGAAGGGTTTTTTGTGAAAAAATTCACAAAAGTGCGAGTGGTCACTTAGAACAGAATGCACCAAGTGTTTATAGCTGAAACTAATTTTTTCTATTTTTTACAGGTGGAGGATGGACGACCGCTGGTGATTAAGGTAAGATACTATTTAAAACGAACAATTTGAATCCAGAACGGCCGGAATCGGACCATATTTTGTGAAGTTATGTTTAAATTAGAGTCCGATTGTACTGCGACATTCTATCGCTTAGGTGCACTTTTGTACCTACCTAGCGAGTAAGAATTTGCCAATTGTGACATTTTGTCGCAGATAACCCCTACAAATGGGGCATTTCGGGATAGGTCTCGACGAGATCTATCTAATGGCACAACAATTGGAACCAGTCGCGAACAAAAATCGCGATTTATCGACCAAATACAAGTATTTTGGGCGGATTTCAACAGAGTTACTGACTTTAAGTGCTGAAATTTTATAAAATATTGGCCAAAAAGTGACGGACGGTTGCTGATAACTCGTGCGACACACTAATAAACAGAATTACGAAAGAAATTAGCAAGAATATTGAAGGGTTTTTTGTGAAAAAATTCACAAAAGTGCGAGTGGTCACTTAGAACAGAATGCACCAAGTGTTTATAGCTGAAACTAATTTTTTCTATTTTTTACAGGTGGAGGATGGACGACCGCTGGTGATTAAGGTAAGATACTATTTAAAACGAACAATTTGAATCCAGAACGGCCGGAATCGGACCATATTTTGTGAAGTTATGTTTAAATTAGAGTCCGATTGTACTGCGACATTCTATCGCTTAGGTGCACTTTTGTACCTACCTAGCGAGTAAGAATTTGCCAATTGTGACATTTTGTCGCAGATAACCCCTACAAATGGGGCATTTCGGGATAGGTCTCGACGAGATCTATCTAATGGCACAACAATTGGAACCAGTCGCGAACAAAAATCGCGATTTATCGACCAAATACAAGTATTTTGGGCGGATTTCAACAGAGTTACTGACTTTAAGTGCTGAAATTTTATAAAATATTGGCCAAAAAGTGACGGACGGTTGCTGATAACTCGTGCGACACACTAATAAACAGAATTACGAAAGAAATTAGCAAGAATATTGAAGGGTTTTTTGTGAAAAAATTCACAAAAGTGCGAGTGGTCACTTAGAACAGAATGCACCAAGTGTTTATAGCTGAAACTAATTTTTTCTATTTTTTACAGGTGGAGGATGGACGACCGCTGGTGATTAAGGTAAGATACTATTTAAAACGAACAATTTGAATCCAGAACGGCCGGAATCGGACCATATTTTGTGAAGTTATGTTTAAATTAGAGTCCGATTGTACTGCGACATTCTATCGCTTAGGTGCACTTTTGTACCTACCTAGCGAGTAAGAATTTGCCAATTGTGACATTTTGTCGCAGATAACCCCTACAAATGGGGCATTTCGGGATAGGTCTCGACGAGATCTATCTAATGGCACAACAATTGGAACCAGTCGCGAACAAAAATCGCGATTTATCGACCAAATACAAGTATTTTGGGCGGATTTCAACAGAGTTACTGACTTTAAGTGCTGAAATTTTATAAAATATTGGCGAAAAAGTGACGGACGGTTGCTGATAACTCGTGCGACACACTAATAAACAGAATTACGAAAGAAATTAGCAAGAATATTGAAGGGTTTTTTGTGAAAAAATTCACAAAAGTGCGAGTGGTCACTTAGAACAGAATGCACCAAGTGTTTATAGCTGAAACTAATTTTTTCTATTTTTTACAGGTGGAGGATGGACGACCGCTGGTGATTAAGGTAAGATACTATTTAAAACGAACAATTTGAATCCAGAACGGCCGGAATCGGACCATATTTTGTGAAGTTATGTTTAAATTAGAGTCCGATTGTACTGCGACATTCTATCGCTTAGGTGCACTTTTGTACCTACCTAGCGAGTAAGAATTTGCCAATTGTGACATTTTGTCGCAGATAACCCCTACAAATGGGGCATTTCGGGATAGGTCTCGACGAGATCTATCTAATGGCACAACAATTGGAACCAGTCGCGAACAAAAATCGCGATTTATCGACCAAATACAAGTATTTTGGGCGGATTTCAACAGAGTTACTGACTTTAAGTGCTGAAATTTTATAAAATATTGGCCAAAAAGTGACGGACGGTTGCTGATAACTCGTGCGACACACTAATAAACAGAATTACGAAAGAAATTAGCAAGAATATTGAAGGGTTTTTTGTGAAAAAATTCACAAAAGTGCGAGTGGTCACTTAGAACAGAATGCACCAAGTGTTTATAGCTGAAACTAATTTTTTCTATTTTTTACAGGTGGAGGATGGACGACCGCTGGTGATTAAGGTAAGATACTATTTAAAACGAACAATTTGAATCCAGAACGGCCGGAATCGGACCATATTTTGTGAAGTTATGTTTAAATTAGAGTCCGATTGTACTGCGACATTCTATCGCTTAGGTGCACTTTTGTACCTACCTAGCGAGTAAGAATTTGCCAATTGTGACATTTTGTCGCAGATAACCCCTACAAATGGGGCATTTCGGGATAGGTCTCGACGAGATCTATCTAATGGCACAACAATTGGAACCAGTCGCGAACAAAAATCGCGATTTATCGACCAAATACAAGTATTTTGGGCGGATTTCAACAGAGTTACTGACTTTAAGTGCTGAAATTTTATAAAATATTGGCCAAAAAGTGACGGACGGTTGCTGATAACTCGTGCGACACACTAATAAACAGAATTACGAAAGAAATTAGCAAGAATATTGAAGGGTTTTTTGTGAAAAAATTCACAAAAGTGCGAGTGGTCACTTAGAACAGAATGCACCAAGTGTTTATAGCTGAAACTAATTTTTTCTATTTTTTACAGGTGGAGGATGGACGACCGCTGGTGATTAAGGTAAGATACTATTTAAAACGAACAATTTGAATCCAGAACGGCCGGAATCGGACCATATTTTGTGAAGTTATGTTTAAATTAGAGTCCGATTGTACTGCGACATTCTATCGCTTAGGTGCACTTTTGTACCTACCTAGCGAGTAAGAATTTGCCAATTGTGACATTTTGTCGCAGATAACCCCTACAAATGGGGCATTTCGGGATAGGTCTCGACGAGATCTATCTAATGGCACAACAATTGGAACCAGTCGCGAACAAAAATCGCGATTTATCGACCAAATACAAGTATTTTGGGCGGATTTCAACAGAGTTACTGACTTTAAGTGCTGAAATTTTATAAAATATTGGCCAAAAAGTGACGGACGGTTGCTGATAACTCGTGCGACACACTAATAAACAGAATTACGAAAGAAATTAGCAAGAATATTGAAGGGTTTTTTGTGAAAAAATTCACAAAAGTGCGAGTGGTCACTTAGAACAGAATGCACCAAGTGTTTATAGCTGAAACTAATTTTTTCTATTTTTTACAGGTGGAGGATGGACGACCGCTGGTGATTAAGGTAAGATACTATTTAAAACGAACAATTTGAATCCAGAACGGCCGGAATCGGACCATATTTTGTGAAGTTATGTTTAAATTAGAGTCCGATTGTACTGCGACATTCTATCGCTTAGGTGCACTTTTGTACCTACCTAGCGAGTAAGAATTTGCCAATTGTGACATTTTGTCGCAGATAACCCCTACAAATGGGGCATTTCGGGATAGGTCTCGACGAGATCTATCTAATGGCACAACAATTGGAACCAGTCGCGAACAAAAATCGCGATTTATCGACCAAATACAAGTATTTTGGGCGGATTTCAACAGAGTTACTGACTTTAAGTGCTGAAATTTTATAAAATATTGGCCAAAAAGTGACGGACGGTTGCTGATAACTCGTGCGACACACTAATAAACAGAATTACGAAAGAAATTAGCAAGAATATTGAAGGGTTTTTTGTGAAAAAATTCACAAAAGTGCGAGTGGTCACTTAGAACAGAATGCACCAAGTGTTTATAGCTGAAACTAATTTTTTCTATTTTTTACAGGTGGAGGATGGACGACCGCTGGTGATTAAGGTAAGATACTATTTAAAACGAACAATTTGAATCCAGAACGGCCGGAATCGGACCATATTTTGTGAAGTTATGTTTAAATTAGAGTCCGATTGTACTGCGACATTCTATCGCTTAGGTGCACTTTTGTACCTACCTAGCGAGTAAGAATTTGCCAATTGTGACATTTTGTCGCAGATAACCCCTACAAATGGGGCATTTCGGGATAGGTCTCGACGAGATCTATCTAATGGCACAACAATTGGAACCAGTCGCGAACAAAAATCGCGATTTATCGACCAAATACAAGTATTTTGGGCGGATTTCAACAGAGTTACTGACTTTAAGTGCTGAAATTTTATAAAATATTGGCCAAAAAGTGACGGACGGTTGCTGATAACTCGTGCGACACACTAATAAACAGAATTACGAAAGAAATTAGCAAGAATATTGAAGGGTTTTTTGTGAAAAAATTCACAAAAGTGCGAGTGGTCACTTAGAACAGAATGCACCAAGTGTTTATAGCTGAAACTAATTTTTTCTATTTTTTACAGGTGGAGGATGGACGACCGCTGGTGATTAAGGTAAGATACTATTTAAAACGAACAATTTGAATCCAGAACGGCCGGAATCGGACCATATTTTGTGAAGTTATGTTTAAATTAGAGTCCGATTGTACTGCGACATTCTATCGCTTAGGTGCACTTTTGTACCTACCTAGCGAGTAAGAATTTGCCAATTGTGACATTTTGTCGCAGATAACCCCTACAAATGGGGCATTTCGGGATAGGTCTCGACGAGATCTATCTAATGGCACAACAATTGGAACCAGTCGCGAACAAAAATCGCGATTTATCGACCAAATACAAGTATTTTGGGCGGATTTCAACAGAGTTACTGACTTTAAGTGCTGAAATTTTATAAAATATTGGCCAAAAAGTGACGGACGGTTGCTGATAACTCGTGCGACACACTAATAAACAGAATTACGAAAGAAATTAGCAAGAATATTGAAGGGTTTTTTGTGAAAAAATTCACAAAAGTGCGAGTGGTCACTTAGAACAGAATGCACCAAGTGTTTATAGCTGAAACTAATTTTTTCTATTTTTTACAGGTGGAGGATGGACGACCGCTGGTGATTAAGGTAAGATACTATTTAAAACGAACAATTTGAATCCAGAACGGCCGGAATCGGACCATATTTTGTGAAGTTATGTTTAAATTAGAGTCCGATTGTACTGCGACATTCTATCGCTTAGGTGCACTTTTGTACCTACCTAGCGAGTAAGAATTTGCCAATTGTGACATTTTGTCGCAGATAACCCCTACAAATGGGGCATTTCGGGATAGGTCTCGACGAGATCTATCTAATGGCACAACAATTGGAACCAGTCGCGAACAAAAATCGCGATTTATCGACCAAATACAAGTATTTTGGGCGGATTTCAACAGAGTTACTGACTTTAAGTGCTGAAATTTTATAAAATATTGGCGAAAAAGTGACGGACGGTTGCTGATAACTCGTGCGACACACTAATAAACAGAATTACGAAAGAAATTAGCAAGAATATTGAAGGGTTTTTTGTGAAAAAATTCACAAAAGTGCGAGTGGTCACTTAGAACAGAATGCACCAAGTGTTTATAGCTGAAACTAATTTTTTCTATTTTTTACAGGTGGAGGATGGACGACCGCTGGTGATTAAGGTAAGATACTATTTAAAACGAACAATTTGAATCCAGAACGGCCGGAATCGGACCATATTTTGTGAAGTTATGTTTAAATTAGAGTCCGATTGTACTGCGACATTCTATCGCTTAGGTGCACTTTTGTACCTACCTAGCGAGTAAGAATTTGCCAATTGTGACATTTTGTCGCAGATAACCCCTACAAATGGGGCATTTCGGGATAGGTCTCGACGAGATCTATCTAATGGCACAACAATTGGAACCAGTCGCGAACAAAAATCGCGATTTATCGACCAAATACAAGTATTTTGGGCGGATTTCAACAGAGTTACTGACTTTAAGTGCTGAAATTTTATAAAATATTGGCCAAAAAGTGACGGACGGTTGCTGATAACTCGTGCGACACACTAATAAACAGAATTACGAAAGAAATTAGCAAGAATATTGAAGGGTTTTTTGTGAAAAAATTCACAAAAGTGCGAGTGGTCACTTAGAACAGAATGCACCAAGTGTTTATAGCTGAAACTAATTTTTTCTATTTTTTACAGGTGGAGGATGGACGACCGCTGGTGATTAAGGTAAGATACTATTTAAAACGAACAATTTGAATCCAGAACGGCCGGAATCGGACCATATTTTGTGAAGTTATGTTTAAATTAGAGTCCGATTGTACTGCGACATTCTATCGCTTAGGTGCACTTTTGTACCTACCTAGCGAGTAAGAATTTGCCAATTGTGACATTTTGTCGCAGATAACCCCTACAAATGGGGCATTTCGGGATAGGTCTCGACGAGATCTATCTAATGGCACAACAATTGGAACCAGTCGCGAACAAAAATCGCGATTTATCGACCAAATACAAGTATTTTGGGCGGATTTCAACAGAGTTACTGACTTTAAGTGCTGAAATTTTATAAAATATTGGCGAAAAAGTGACGGACGGTTGCTGATAACTCGTGCGACACACTAATAAACAGAATTACGAAAGAAATTAGCAAGAATATTGAAGGGTTTTTTGTGAAAAAATTCACAAAAGTGCGAGTGGTCACTTAGAACAGAATGCACCAAGTGTTTATAGCTGAAACTAATTTTTTCTATTTTTTACAGGTGGAGGATGGACGACCGCTGGTGATTAAGGTAAGATACTATTTAAAACGAACAATTTGAATCCAGAACGGCCGGAATCGGACCATATTTTGTGAAGTTATGTTTAAATTAGAGTCCGATTGTACTGCGACATTCTATCGCTTAGGTGCACTTTTGTACCTACCTAGCGAGTAAGAATTTGCCAATTGTGACATTTTGTCGCAGATAACCCCTACAAATGGGGCATTTCGGGATAGGTCTCGACGAGATCTATCTAATGGCACAACAATTGGAACCAGTCGCGAACAAAAATCGCGATTTATCGACCAAATACAAGTATTTTGGGCGGATTTCAACAGAGTTACTGACTTTAAGTGCTGAAATTTTATAAAATATTGGCCAAAAAGTGACGGACGGTTGCTGATAACTCGTGCGACACACTAATAAACAGAATTACGAAAGAAATTAGCAAGAATATTGAAGGGTTTTTTGTGAAAAAATTCACAAAAGTGCGAGTGGTCACTTAGAACAGAATGCACCAAGTGTTTATAGCTGAAACTAATTTTTTCTATTTTTTACAGGTGGAGGATGGACGACCGCTGGTGATTAAGGTAAGATACTATTTAAAACGAACAATTTGAATCCAGAACGGCCGGAATCGGACCATATTTTGTGAAGTTATGTTTAAATTAGAGTCCGATTGTACTGCGACATTCTATCGCTTAGGTGCACTTTTGTACCTACCTAGCGAGTAAGAATTTGCCAATTGTGACATTTTGTCGCAGATAACCCCTACAAATGGGGCATTTCGGGATAGGTCTCGACGAGATCTATCTAATGGCACAACAATTGGAACCAGTCGCGAACAAAAATCGCGATTTATCGACCAAATACAAGTATTTTGGGCGGATTTCAACAGAGTTACTGACTTTAAGTGCTGAAATTTTATAAAATATTGGCCAAAAAGTGACGGACGGTTGCTGATAACTCGTGCGACACACTAATAAACAGAATTACGAAAGAAATTAGCAAGAATATTGAAGGGTTTTTTGTGAAAAAATTCACAAAAGTGCGAGTGGTCACTTAGAACAGAATGCACCAAGTGTTTATAGCTGAAACTAATTTTTTCTATTTTTTACAGGTGGAGGATGGACGACCGCTGGTGATTAAGGTAAGATACTATTTAAAACGAACAATTTGAATCCAGAACGGCCGGAATCGGACCATATTTTGTGAAGTTATGTTTAAATTAGAGTCCGATTGTACTGCGACATTCTATCGCTTAGGTGCACTTTTGTACCTACCTAGCGAGTAAGAATTTGCCAATTGTGACATTTTGTCGCAGATAACCCCTACAAATGGGGCATTTCGGGATAGGTCTCGACGAGATCTATCTAATGGCACAACAATTGGAACCAGTCGCGAACAAAAATCGCGATTTATCGACCAAATACAAGTATTTTGGGCGGATTTCAACAGAGTTACTGACTTTAAGTGCTGAAATTTTATAAAATATTGGCCAAAAAGTGACGGACGGTTGCTGATAACTCGTGCGACACACTAATAAACAGAATTACGAAAGAAATTAGCAAGAATATTGAAGGGTTTTTTGTGAAAAAATTCACAAAAGTGCGAGTGGTCACTTAGAACAGAATGCACCAAGTGTTTATAGCTGAAACTAATTTTTTCTATTTTTTACAGGTGGAGGATGGACGACCGCTGGTGATTAAGGTAAGATACTATTTAAAACGAACAATTTGAATCCAGAACGGCCGGAATCGGACCATATTTTGTGAAGTTATGTTTAAATTAGAGTCCGATTGTACTGCGACATTCTATCGCTTAGGTGCACTTTTGTACCTACCTAGCGAGTAAGAATTTGCCAATTGTGACATTTTGTCGCAGATAACCCCTACAAATGGGGCATTTCGGGATAGGTCTCGACGAGATCTATCTAATGGCACAACAATTGGAACCAGTCGCGAACAAAAATCGCGATTTATCGACCAAATACAAGTATTTTGGGCGGATTTCAACAGAGTTACTGACTTTAAGTGCTGAAATTTTATAAAATATTGGCCAAAAAGTGACGGACGGTTGCTGATAACTCGTGCGACACACTAATAAACAGAATTACGAAAGAAATTAGCAAGAATATTGAAGGGTTTTTTGTGAAAAAATTCACAAAAGTGCGAGTGGTCACTTAGAACAGAATGCACCAAGTGTTTATAGCTGAAACTAATTTTTTCTATTTTTTACAGGTGGAGGATGGACGACCGCTGGTGATTAAGGTAAGATACTATTTAAAACGAACAATTTGAATCCAGAACGGCCGGAATCGGACCATATTTAGTGAAGTTATGTTTGAATTAGAGTCCCAACCTAACCTTTTTTTTTTTTTTTTTTTTGTTTACCGGGGTAAAAATGCGCAACCGCACTTCCTCCCTGGCGCAGGGGTCACTATATACGTGATCCCTGCGCCAGTGAGGGGCATGTGGGGCTCATACTCTATAGAACGTGGTGCGCTGTCGCACCACAGAGAGTATGTACCCACTAAAAAAGCCCCCGGGTGTTCCTCCTTCTGTCGTTGGTGATGAGAGACCCAAGTACCGGTATAGGCCTTTGGTTATCTCTCCGACAGAGTACAACTATAACTCTCGCCCCGGTGAAGGGACTAGAGTTTCCTCCCCCTATGGCTCTATCGCGAGTGTTAAGCACCCGCGATGGATACCTTCCTACTCCTACAGGGATTGCCAGAACACAGTGGCATCCCCGACCTACTACATGAATGTGACCCTAGGGAGCAGATTCATGTTATCTGCTCCCCAGGGTCACCCCTTATGGCGGGAGACGGCGGATTTCGGCCCTCCGCCTCCGGCCAACGCGACGTCTACGAAGCGGATGAGAGCTGGAATCATTTTCTCTCACCCGCTCCGCGGCCTCCTTCTGTGAAACTACAGTCTCACAGAAAGAAGCCATCGACTCCCATGCTCCCTCGCTCTCGAGCATCCTCTTGATGATGGTCGAAAGCGAGAGGACAATACCTACATGTGCGACGAGCGCACCGCGCTCGGCCGCCCAAGCCGGACACTCGACCAGTGTGTGTTGCGCCGTATCATCGGCGCAATCACAGTGGTGACAACGAGTGTCCGGCTCTCTCCTTGCCACTTTGCACAGGTAATGACCGAAGCATCCGTGCCCCGTCATGACCTGCGCAATGCGGAAGGTTACCTCGCCCCTTTTACGTCCGGCCCACTCAAGCAAGTGAGGCCGGATCGCATCTACCGTACGTAATCCGCTCAATGGCGGGTCGGTTATCAGCCGGTCTTTCCATTCACGGAGGACACGACGCCGCGATTCAATACGCCACGTCGCCATGCCCTCCGGAAACGGATCACGGCCGTTTAAAACTCCGTCGCACCTCCGACGGTATGCTTCGGCCAGCTCCCTCGCCTCGAGTTCCCACGGAGGAGAACTAGAGAGAAGACAAGCCGCATCGAAGGACACCGTGCGGTAGGTACGAGCCGCCCTGGCGGCTATGACCCGCTGCGGCCGGCGCAGCAGGGCCACATTACGCCTATCCAGTGCGTCCACCCATATCGGGGCGCCGTACAGCGCCATCGAGCGTATCACGCCCGCATATAGTCGCCGGCAACTCCCCCCTGGCCTACCCAGGTTCGGCAGGAGACCACCGAGGGCTCCTGCCGCCGCTACTAACTTCGGGGCCAACCGATTAAAGTGGGCCCGGAAGTTCCACCTACTATCGAGGACGATACCTAAGTAACGCATCGTATCCCCGACTACAATGGAGGTGCCGCCGACGACTAAGCATGAACCTGCAGGGGGCGCTTGCCGAGGCCCCCGCTTATGAAAAGCGAGTGCCTCGGTTTTGTCAAGCGCCACCTGCAGTCCTAGCCTACGAATGCGAGCGACCACCTGAGCCACACCGGCTGTGGCCGAGATGTTCGCTCGCCTATGATCTGGACCTCGGGCGGTTACCAGAGTGTCATCCGCGTACGCAATGGCGGTGACACCCGGGAGCCGTGTGTCCCGAAGCGCCCAATCAAAGCCTATGTTCCACAGGAGGGGACCTAATACCGACCCCTGTGGAACCCCTCTAGAGACGGGCCAACGCCCCGTCCCGCCGCCTGCTATCGGGTACACTACCTCTCTACCGCGGAGATAGTGACCGATGAGTACCCGGAGGTATCCGGGCACCCTGTGGTATCTGAGGCCTTCCTCGATACAAACCCAAGGGATGGTGTTGAAGGCGTTTTTAATGTCTAACGACACCGCCATCAACACACCCCCCTGCTCGGTCGCGTCCCTTGATAGGTCTCGAAGCCGAGTGATGGCATCTAAAGTAGAACGACCCCTACGAAAACCAAATTGATCCTCGCAGAGGTCGGGACCTACCTCACTAAGATGTTTAGTGAGGCGGCCAGCGATGACCCTCTCCATCAGCTTACCCAATTCATTCAGCAGAACGATCGGGCGATAAGCTGATGGCGATTCGGCCGGACGGCCCTCCTTGTTAAGGAGGACCAACCGACCCGACTTCCAGGCCGAAGGGAATCGACCTTGCCGCAGGCAAGCATCGAAGAGGGCGAGCACAAAAGGCTCAAACGCCTCAACCGAAAGGGCCCAGGCACGTCCTGGTATCCCATCCGGACCGGGGGCTGTGACCTTGCCTGACAACTTGGCAATGGCCGCCCCCAGCTCCGCCTGTGTAACAGGCGGCACCTCAGTGTCCTCCGTTGGCACATCGGTGTGATCATCGGGCGCCGCCATAGGAGGCGGGACAAACTCCGATTCTTGGCTGGGGAATAACCCACCCACTACCGTTGTTATAACATCTGGCTGGAGGCTTTCCGTAACTGGTGGTGCCCACGGTCGCATCTTGCGGCGAACCCCTTTGTATGGGCGACCCCACGGATCGCGATCTAACGCCTCCAGCGTTCTCTCCCAGCCAAGTTCTTTAGCTTGCCCTATGGCAACGCCCAACTCACTCCGGCTCTCCCTATACTGGGCGTAGGCCTCCTGTATGCGGACCTCGTCCCTCGGCCTCCGACGCTGACAGCGAGAGTATACTCGGCGGAGGGCGGTGCACCGAACACGTAAGTGTTCGATCGCACCGCTCCACCAATACACCTGCCGCCGCGGTGGACACGGACGAAGACGGGGCATGGCCGTGTCACAGACACGAGCCATGGACTCCCCGAGTTCCTCCGCGGCCACATCTACGTCCGAGGTCGGGTTACACGGCCGCGAGAACCACGCCTGAACCAGGGCTGCCTCTAGTAGCAACTCCCGGTCCAACTGTCCGAGTGCCCACCGAGGGCCCTCTCGTCGAGGCAATGAAGCAGGACTGGCGGTCGGAACCGCGGGGGACGCGGAGATGTCGATACCAACATACAAATGGTCCGACAGCGTCTCCACGCCCTCTAAAACTCCCCACTGATGAACACGACGTGCCAGGGTGGAGGACGCAAATGATACGTCCACAATCGAGCCACCCTGTTGTCTCACGCACGTGTTCACCGAGCCACGGTTCAAAACTACCAAGCCCTGCTCCACTACCCAGTCCTCAAGGGTCCTACCTTTGGGGTCGGACACCGGACATCCCCACGCCGAGGACTTGGCGTTGAGGTCGCCCACGAGAATAACGTCGGCGTGATCCCCCAGTCCAACTAGCAGTCGACCGACCTCGTCGAGGAAGACCTCGAACTCGGCCAGCCCGCTGTTGGGTGAGAAATACACACCGACGATGGTGAGCGACCCCAACACCGCCTTTACAAAGCCTCGCCCTCTTTCCACGTTGAAAAAGGGCGGGGTGCCAACGGAAGGCGACGACACTAAGGTCACCAAGCCGTCCAAGTCCCCGACATAACACGGACGGTCGGGGATCATGTACGGCTCGGCGACTACCGCAACGTTACTCAATCGCTGCGCCATGGTCTGCAGGAGAAGGTCCTGAGCCCTGGCGCAGTGATTGAGGTTCGCTTGGAGAAGTCTGAACATGGGCCTATCCATTGATGGTCGTATCCATCTCCTCCTCGATCACCTGCCTAGCGGTGCCCTGTTCCGTAGTCGGAACTGAGGGCCTAAGTGCCTTGCGCACGGTCGGCGCCTTACACAATTTGGAGCCGATACTATGATCGGCTTCCCTACCTGCCGAAGCGCAGACGTCGCACCTCGGCTTGGAGACGGCGCAGGACGCCGCCTTGTGGCCCGGCTCCGAGCAGCGGAAGCACAGACCGCTGCGGTCGGTGTCGTCGCAGCGACAGCCCACGTGACCCGGCACCAGACATCTGAAACATCTAAGTGGTCTCGGGTCGAGTATATCTACTCGTACCGAGACCAATCCTACCCTAACGCGTTCTACTTTCTGTAGACGCCTCGCCGCCGCGATCGGGACTGCACATATCGCAGTACCGGAACCGCGATGGTCCCGCCGTATATCTCCCGCCCTAATGGCGGAGACCGGACACTCCCCGACCCTCGCTAGAGCAGCAGCTAGCTCCTCAGGCAAAATGCAGTCGTCAATACTGCTGACCCTAACCCCGATCGTCTTCTCGGGACGAGTGATGGTAGCGACTGACGGGTCAATAAGTTTGACCAGAGCTTCCTTAAGAGACTCGGCCTTAGCGCCACTATTAGCGCCGGGGACCTCCAAAATCCTACCCCCAGCTAACCCCACCCGGAAACGAACGCCCTGAGTGATGCCCAGGGCCTCCGCATCGACCTGATGGGCCTTGCGAATGACATCGCTATATGTGGTGCCACTTTTCTCCGCCTCCGGAGAGAGTGTCACCACGACTACCGACGAGCGAGGGGCGCGGAGCCGTCCGTGACGGTTCTTGCGACTACGCTTATTGGTAGCACCAACCTTTTTGGCGGCCTCCGCCCTGCGGGCGGCTTCCGCCGCGGCTGCCGTCTTCCTGCGGGCCTTCTTCTCCGCAGCGGTCTCCTTGCGAACGAAACCGTCCGCGTCGACCCTAGGCCCACCCGCTACAGGCGCGGGCACCGCTGCAGGCGCGGATACCGCTACAGGCGCGGGTACCGCAGCCGAAGTGGAAGGGACGGGCTGTACGGTCGGGACAGAGGCCGAGACCGAGGCCGAAGCCGAGGCCTTGCCCTTGCCCTTCCCTTTGCCCTTTCCCTTACCCTCCGGCGGCGGGCCCGCCGCAGCGGCCGCGTAAGATGTGACGGCGGACGGTTTCGCAACCGCAACCGCCGCCTGCGCAGCTGCCACTCCCGGCGCCGATATCACCGGCGGGTTGGCTAACCTAATGGACAAAGCCACCGACTCCTTCTTCCTGGTCTCGTGGGCTAGGGGCGGGCGCGAGAAAGGGACATCTCTGTCCCTCTGCCTCTCCCACTCCACGAAACGTTTGTCCACGGCGGACATCAACCGATTCATCATTCTCTCCATATAAGGTTCGAATGAGTCCGGCTGATCTCCGCCGCGGACGCTCTTACTTGAGCCCTTCTTAGATGTTGACGCCGGCGACCCGGAGACAGCCGCAGCACCCGCCGCGCCCTTCTCCATGCGGGCCACCGACTCCGCCATCCTGTCCAGCGTCTTCTGGAGAGCCGCCAGCTGACCCCTCAGCGAGGCGTTCTCCTCCCGGAGACGCTGCATCTCGTCGGTAGCGTTCATCCTGAGGGTAGAAGCTACTAACTGTTGCATAGCATCCGCAGCCTCGTAGAGCTGCTTCTGCATCGTCCCTTTGAGGTTGCCGGAGACCCTGGCGACCTTTCTCACCGTCTCGGCGAGGTGGGCCGCAAGCTCCCGGCTCCCGTCGGCACCCAGCTCCGCGTCGGCGCCTCCCGCAGAAGAGCGCCCGCTCTGCACCTCCTGCAACTTATCGCGGAGTGCCTTCATCTCGTTTGACCTAACCTGCTCTTGGGTAAGAACAATGACCTCCTTGTTCTTACTGCCGAGCGGTCGGCCTCTCTTAGTTTTAGTATGGGGAGATCCGGCCCGTTCTAGGTCGGAACCCTCCACACTACTCTCCTCCGTGTCAAGGATCACCCGAGTGTCGCTCAGGCACTCCAGGCTCCGATGCATCCCCAGCTTGGGGGCCTTGGCCTGTACTTTGACAGGGTCCCCAGCTACAGACGAGTCAGAGTCCGAATCTACCTGATTCACACTCGGGCGGTCCCGGATACGCTTCCGCCCTATTGGCGAGCTACCCCTCGCATCGACGTCCATCCTATCCAGGATGACGACTACCTCCTTAGAAATGACGGGCGACTGCGCAAGCTCTGCAGCGGGGCTCACACCCCTAACCGCGTCCCTCACGCTCGCCCTCCTCTCCTTGCCTATAGTAGGCTGCGTGCGCTCTGCAGCGGGAATCGAACCCCCTGTTGCCACGCTCGCCCTTCTTTCCTTAGCCACCGCTAACGCGTTCGCACGATCTGCAGGGGGGCTCGAACCCCTTACTGCGTCTCTAGCGCTCGCCCTCCTCTCCTTCACTATACCGTCTGTCGATGATTTTTTATATGTGTTATCCATAATAAATCCCACGAGTAGGGCCGATATAAAAGGTCGACTACAGGGTGACGCCCATTCCCATAGCAAGGCGAATACAACCGGCCAGCGCCACGCTCGACCGGGGTGGTACCGTTAAAGACGGAGTAACGCCTCCGCCATCCACCTCTCGTCACGGTACGACAACTTAGGTTACGACATTTTTAAAGAGGTTTGCATCCTCGCGACCCAGGCGGTTAAGCCAAGGCCCTCGGTCCCCAAAACATGACTGAGGATTACGAGATGGGAGCAAGCTCCCCAACCAGCGGTTAAGCCGGTCACCCTAGCCCTATCGTTTCCCGCAGAAGGCGGAAAACAAACTAACGATTCCGAGAGGCCTAAGGAGGTCCCTCGGCAACGAGACCCAAAGAGGGCCCCGCTGAATAACAACAATGCCACTGGAGCCCAGAAGGGGCAACAGTGACAGCTACACAAATAAATAAATATTATAATAGCGGAGCCAAGCAAAGACTCCGCTGTAATCTATAAATTTAATTTAACATATAATTAAATAAAATAAACTACTAGCGGAGCGCCCAAGGGGACGCCCCGCCCGCAGACCTCTAGTCGTTGCTACGACGAGGCCCGCTACTCTTGGCCAGCTGCTAGCCGCCGGTAACCAATTGAAGATTGGTGACCGTCGTTGCCCAGGGTGCACCACGGGGAGGTCGCTGCGCCATCGCACCCCGTCCCAACCTAACCTAACCTAACCTTTTTTTTTTTTTTTTTTTTTTTTGTTTTCCGGGGTAAAAATGCGTGATCGCACTTCCTCGCTAGCGCAAGAATCACTATTATGTGATTCTTGCGCCAGCGAGGGGCATGTGGGGCTCTTCCTCTATAGAACGCGGTGCGCTGTCGCACCGCAGAGAGGACATACCCACTAAAAAAGCCCCCGGGCGTTCCTCCGTCTGCCGTTTAGTGTGAGGGGACCCAAGAACCATATGGGCCTTTGGTCATCCCCCCACGGCAGAGTTCTTCAACAACTCTCGCCCCGGTAAAAGGGCGAGAGTTTCCCTCCCCCTTGGCCCCATCGCGAGTGTTAAGCACCCGCGATGGGTACCGTCCTACTCCTACAGGGGCGCCCGGACGCAAGGCGCTCCCCGACCTACTCATGAATGTGACCCTAGGGAGCAAAGTCATGCACTCTGCTCCCCAGGGTCACCCCTTATGGCGGGAGACGACGGAGCTCAGCCCTTCGCCTCCCGCCAACGCGACGCCTACGAAGCGGGTGAGAGCTGGGATCTTGTTCTCTCACCCGCTCCGCGGCCTCTTTCTGCGAAACTACCGTCTCACAGAAAGAGGCCATCGACTCCCACGATCCCTCGCTCTCGAGCATCTTCTGTGTGATGTTCGAAAGCGAGAGATCGTCACCTACCTGAGCGACGAGCGCACTGCGCTCAGTCGCCCAAGCCGGACACTCGACCAACGTGTGATGCGCCGTATCATCGGCGCAATCACAGTGGTGGCAACGAGTGTCCGGCTCTCTCCTTGCCACCTTGCACAAGTAATGACCGAAGCACCCGTGCCCCGTCATTACCTGTGCAAGGTGGAAGGTAACCTCCCCCCCCTTGCGTCCGGCCCACTCTAACAAGTGAGGCCGGATCGCATCCACCGTGCGCGATCCGCTCAACGGCGGGTCGGCTTCCAACCGGTCTTTCCATCTACGGAGAACACGACGCCGCGATTCAGTACGCCACGTCGCCATACCCTCCGGAAATGGATCCCGGTTGTTTAACGCCCCATCGCACCTCCGCCGGTACGCCGCGGCCAGCTCTTCCGCCTCCAGTTCCCACGGAGGGGAACCGGAGAGAAGACAGGCCGCGTCGAACGACACCGTGCGGTAGGTCCGGGCCGCCCTGGCGGCTATGACCCGCTGCGGCCTGCGCAGCAGGGCCACGTTACGCCGGTCCAGGGCGTCTGCCCATATGGGGGCGCCGTACAGCGCCATTGAGCGGATCACGCCGGCGTAAAGCCGCCGGCAACTCCCCCCTGGCCTGCCAACGTTGGGCAGGAGGCCACTCAAGGCTCCCGCCGCCGCAACTAACTTCGGGGCCAACCGTTTAAAGTGGGCCCCGAAGCTCCACCTGCTGTCGAGGACGATGCCCAAATAGCGCATCGTATCCCCGACAGGTATGGAGGTACCGCCGACTACTAAGTGGGAACCTGCAGGGGGCGCTTGCCGAGGTCCCCGCCTATGAAAGGCGAGGGCCTCGGTTTTATCAAGCGCCACCTGCAGTCCCAACCTCCGTATGCGAGCGACCACCTGGGCCACACCGGCTGTGGCCGAGATGATCGCCCGCCTATGATCGGGGCCCCGGGCGGTCACCAGAGTGTCATCCGCGTACGCAATGGCGGTGACACCCGGGAGCCGTGAGTCCCGGAGCGCCCAATCAAACCCTATGTTCCACAGGAGAGGGCCTAAGACCGACCCCTGCGGAACACCCCGCGAGACGGGCCAACGCGCTATCTCGCCGCCTGCCACCGGATACACTACCTCTCGCCCGCGCAGGTAGTGTCCGATGAGTACCCGGAGGTACCCAGGAACCCTATGGTATCGGAGGCCCTCCTCGATACATACCCAAGGGATGGTGTTGAAGGCGTTTTTGATGTCTAACGACACCGCCATCAACACCCCCCCCTGCTCGGTCGCTTCCCTAGAAAGGGCCTGGAGCCGAGCGATCGCATCCAAAGTGGACCGACCCCTACGAAAACCGTATTGGTCCTCGCAGAGATCGGGACCCGCCTCACTAAGATGTTTAGTGAGGCGTCCCGCGATCACCCTCTCCATCAGCTTACCCAATTCGTTCAAAAGAACTATTGGGCGATAAGCTGATGGAGATTCGGCCGGCCGGCCCTCCTTGTTCAGAAGGACTAACCGACCAGACTTCCAGGCCGACGGGAATCGACCTTGCCGCAGGCATGCATCGAAGAGGGCGAGCACAAAGGGCTCAAACACCTCTACCGATAGGGCCCAGGCACGTCCGGGTATCCCATCCGGGCCGGGGGCCGTAGCCTTGCCAGACAACTTGGCAACGGCCACCCCCAGCTCCGCCGGAGTAACAGGCGGCACCTCAGTGTCGTCACCCTCGGTTGGCACAACGGCGTCTTCGTCAGGCGCTGCCATAGGGGGCGGAACAAACTCCGCGTCTTGGCTGGGAAAAAGCCCACCAACCACCATATTTAAAATGTTAGGCTGGAGGCTCTCTGTGACCGGTGGTGCCCAGGGCCGCAACTTACGGCGGACCCCTTTATATGGGCGACCCCAAGGATCGCGGTCTAGAGCCTCCAGCGTTTTCTCCCAGCCAAGATCTTTTGCTTGCCCTATGGCAACGCCCAACTGACTCCGGCTCTCCCTATAGGCGGCGTAGGTCTCTTGCACGCGGACCTCGTCCCTCGGCCTCCGACGCTGACAGCGGGAGTATATTCGGCGGAGGGCGGTGCACTGAGCTCTCAAGTGCTCAATCGCACCGCTCCACCAATACACCCGCCGTCGCGGTGGACACGGACGAAGCCGGGGCATGGCTGTGTCACACACCCGGGCCATGCACTCCCCGAGTTCGTCCGCGGCCACGTCGACGTCTGAGGCCGGGTTACAAGGCCGCGCAAACCACGCCTGGACCAGGGCTGCTTCCACCAATAGCTCCCGGTCCATTTGCCCGAGTGCCCACCTCGGACCCTCTCGTCCGGGCCGCGAAGCAGGGCGAGCGGCCGGAACCGCGGAGGACGCGGAGACGCCGATATCAATATACCGGTGATCCGACAACGTCTCCACGCCCTCTAACACCTCCCATTGGTGAACACGGCGTGCCAGGGCGGGGGACGCAAACGACACGTCAACAATCGAACCGCCCTGTTGCCTCACGCACGTGTCCACGGTGCCACGGTTCAATACCACTAGGCCCTGCTCCGCAACCCAGTCTTCGAGGGTCCTTCCTTTAGGGTCGGACCTCGGACAACCCCATGCCGAAGACTTGGCGTTGAGGTCGCCCACCAAAATGATGTCGGCGTGATTTCCCACCCCAACTAGCAGTCGACTGACCTCGTCCAGGTAAACCTCGAACTCGGCCAGCCCGCTGTTAGGGGAGAAATACATGCCGACGATGGTGAGCGACCCCAACACCGCCTTTACAAAGCCCCGCCCTCTTTCCACATTGAAAAAGGGCGGGGTGCCAACCGAGGGCGACGAAACCAAGGTCACCAAGCCATCCAGGTCCCCGACATAACAAGGACGGTCGGGGATCATGTATGGCTCGGCGACGACAGCAATATTGCTCAACCGCTGCGCCATGGTCTGCAGGAGAAGATCCTGGGCCCTGGCGCAGCGATTGAGGTTAGCCTGGAGGAGACTGAACACGGACCTATCCATCGATAGCCGTGTCCATCTCCTCCTCGAGCACCCGCCTCGCGGTTCCCTGATCCGACGGGATCATCGGCCTCAGCACCTTGCGCACGGGCGGCGCCTTGCACAGCTTGGAGCCGATACTGTGATCGGCTTCCCTTCCCGCCGAGGCGCAAATAGCGCACCTCGGTTTGGAGACAGTGCAAGACGCCGCCTTGTGTCCCGACTCCGAGCAGCGGAAACACAGACCCGAACGATCTGTGTCATCGCAGCGGCAGCCCACGTGACCCGGTATTAAACACCGGAAACAGCGGAGTGGCCTCGGGTCCAGTATGACTACCGGAACCGAGACCATCCCCACCTTCACGCGGTCTGCCGCGCGCAACCGCTTCGCCACCGGAATCGGGACCGCACAAATGATGGTGCCAAGACCGAAGTGATCCCGCCTTATCTCGCCCACCCGGATTACGGAGGCTGGGCAGTCCCCAACCTTCGCCAGTGCAGCGGCAACCTCCTCAGGAACGGTGCAATCGTCGAGGCCTGAGATCCTCACCCCGATTGTTTTCTCGGGGCGAGTAATTTTGGCTACTGATGGATCTATATGAACCATCAGCGCCTCTCTCAGGGCCTCGGCTTTTGCACCACTATTGGCGCCGGGGATCTCTAGGATCCGCCCCCCCGCCTGCCCCACCCGGAAACGAACACCCTGAGTGATGCCCAGGGCGTCCGTGTCCACAAGTCGGGCCTTACGGATAACGTCGGCGTAAGTGGCACCGCTCTTCTCCGCTTCCGGAGAGAGCGTTACCACCACTACCGACGAGCGAGGGGCGCGGAGCCGTCCCCCACGGTTGCGGTGACGTTTGCCTTTTTGGGCGGCGTCCTGCCCTCCCTTGGCGGCTTCCCTTTTGCGGGCGGCTTCCGCCGCGGCAGCCGCCTTCTTTCGGGCCTTCTTTTCGGCGGCGGTTTCTCTAGTGACGAAACCGTCCGCATCCACCCTCGGTCCCGCACCTGCTGCAGGCGTAGGCACCGCAGCCGAAGTGGAAGGGACGGGCTGAACGGTCGGGACAGAGGCCGAGGCCGAGGCCGGAGCCGAGGCCTTGCCTTTGCCCTTTCCTTTGCCCTTACCCTTCCCTTCCGGCAGCGGACCCGCCACAGCAGCCAACCTAACCTAACCTAACCTAACCTAACCTAACCTAACCTAACCTTTTTTTTTTTTTTTTTTTTTTTTTTTTACGTGGTGGAAATCTTTGATAGACTTCCCACCGTCTTGGGGAAAGACGGCGGGGGCATGTGGGACTCCTTCACTTGCACCCGGCTCTATGTAGCGAGCGAGCCGGGGCATCCGGTACCCACTAAAACCACCACGGTAGCCTGCCTCGGACGACTGTTGATGATGGCCCTGGGATCTCGAGTAGATCTACAACCAGGACCACCGCCATGCGTCTGTGTCTCCGGAGAGACTCCTCCCGGGAGGGGCAAAAATTGTCCCCTCCCCTGCGCCATTGCGCGTAGGTAACCAGGGGCTACACCTGGTTACCTCTTCTCGGGATCGCAATGTGCTGACGGCCAGAGTCCCCACCCTGACCGCCGCGATCCCAAGGGCAGCGTTATCTAACGCTGCGTGGCGTTCTCGCGCCACCATTGGTGGATGGCGCCTTGGCGCCGAACCCTAAAATTCAGTTCGGCGCCAACATACTCGCCGGCGGCACTAGTTTGCCCGCCGGCCCCGACCCCGCGGTCTACGTCGCGCGGGGTCGCTGCGCTCTCTTTCGCGCTCTGCTGTCTCCTTCTGGAGCATGACTGACTCGCAGAAGGAGACTACTGCGCTCCAGGAGCTCTTTGCCGCCAACATGGCAGCGACAACTGCCGGCGGCGAGAGATCCCGCCCGATCGCATCCGTTAGGACTCGGCGCTCTGTGGCCCACGCTGGACAGTGCTCCAACGTGTGCTGCGCCGAGTCCAGTTGGCAACTGCAGTGGTGGCACTGTGTTGTGGGCTCCCTGCCGATTCGACTCAGGTACTCACCGAAACACCCGTGTCCGGTGAGTACCTGAGTGAGCCTGTACGTTAGGGTGACGCATTTCATGCGCACCCAGGCCTCAAAGCTGGGCAGAACGGCACTTACAACGCGCTGGCGCGCGTTTCGCGGTAATTGAAGACGCTCGCGCCAGATTTCCAGCGCGTGCTCGTGCGCGTTCCGCCGCACCTCGAGCGCGTTTAGCGCGACCCCGTTATCATCCCGGCGGACGGAGGGACGAAATTGTTCGTACACCTCCGTATCCGTTTCCGCCAGGATGTCAAAGGGCGGGGTACGCGCCAGGACAGTCGCCGCCTCGTACGAGATGGTACGGTATCCTCGTGCGATCCTGATGGCCACCACGCGCTGCAAACTATTGAGGAGATGTTTGCAGCGGGAGGCACCCGTCAGCCGATCTGACCAAACGGGCGCCCCATAGAGGGCCATGGACCGCAGGACACCGCTGTAGAGGCGACGAACTTCCTCCCTGGGTCCCCCGAGATTTGGCAGGAGCCTTTGCAGGGCACCTGCTGCTCCGCGAACTCGGGGGGCCAGCTGCTCGAGGTGAGCTTCGAAGGCCCAGCGCCCGTCCAGCACCAGGCCGAGATATTTAATCGTCGGCCTGGTTTCGACCGTTGCGCCACCCACACGCATGATGGTGTGAGGTGGTTCCCCTCCGCGACGAAGCCCGTGGAACCAAATGGCTTCGGTTTTGTGGGGAGCCACCTCAAGGCCCAACCCACGAATCCTGCCCACAACACAGGCCACACCCAGCTCGGCGAGCCGCAGCGCACTGTGGAAGGAGCCCCCCCTGGCCATGACGAGAGTGTCATCTGCATAGCAGGTGACATCTACGCCAGGGGGGAGGCTTGTCCTCAACACCGGATCGTACGCGAGGTTCCATAGCAGGGGGCCCAACACCGACCCCTGCGGAACCCCGCAACCGATTGCGCGGACTCTCTCGTCCCCGTCCCGACTCGTGTATACTATTCGCCTGTCGTGCAGATATGCCCCGACCAAGCCTCTCAGGTAGGGAGGCACGTTGTGGCGATGGAGTGCCTCCCTGATCGACCGCCAGGGGAGGGAGTTGAAGGCGTTGACGATATCCAAGCTTACCGCCAACACCACTTCCCCCTCCCGGACTGCATCTTCCGCCAAGGCGCGGACGCGTCTGATGGCGTCGACCGTCGATCTGCCTTGGCGGAAGCCGAATTGGCAGTCTGACAGGTCGGGGCCCACGCACGACAGGTGCTCGCTGAGACGAGCGGAGATTATACGCTCAAAGAGCTTCCCCGCCTCGTCCAGCAGGCAGATTGGCCGGAACGCGGACGGAGAGTCCGCAGGCCTTCCCGGCTTCGGGATGAGGACCAGCCTTGCCTCCTTCCACAGCGTTGGGAAGACGCCGGAACGGAGGCAGCTACTAAATAGCTGCCTCAATCTGTCCCCCAAGACGGCCGAGGCCATGACCCATGCGCGACCCGGGATTCCATCCGGGCCTGGCGCGGTGTTACGCGCGGCGAGCCGCCTCAAGGCTCGGTCCAGCTCTCCCTCCGTCACCTCCGGGGCGTCCGACCAGCCAGAATGGTCCGGACGCGACGGAGAGGCGCTCGAGGGGCTGTCCTGGACCCTTGGAAAGAGTGTGTCGACCACTCTTTCCACGAAATCGGGGTCCAGGGTCTCGGTTGTCGGAGGGACCCACGGTCTGAGTTTGCCCATAACGATTTTGTATGGGCGCCCCCATGGGTCCCTGTTTAGCCCCTCGATCAGCTCGTTCCACGACCGAGCCTTGGCATCCTTCACCGCCAGTTGGAATGCCTTTGTGGCGGCTCGGTACACCAGATAGGTGTCAGTGACCTCGGCCTCCGCTGCTCGCCTCCGCCTTCTGGTCCGGGTGTACCGGCGGCGCGCCCTGACACAGGCAGCACGTAGCTGTGCCAAGGCCGGTGACCACCAGTACACCGCGGATCTTCCTTTGGCTGGCTTGGCCCGGGGCATTGCGACATCGCAGAGGTTTGTCATTACACCCCGGAACCAAGCCGCCACCCTTTCCGGATCAGACGGGACCTCCTCTCCGTTACGTGGCCAGTCCACGACGTGGGCCGCAGCAAGAAGCAGATCCTTGTTCATCTGCTTTAGGCACCAACGCCGCGGACGGCCATCGTTATTGCGCCTTAGGGGCTGTGCGACAATGGCGCGGCGATTCTCTATTGCGAAGGCTATGTGGCGGTGGTCAGACAGGGTTGCCAGTTCCACCGCCACCCTCCAGCCGGTGATTGACCGCGCCGCCGAGGGAGTGGCCCACGACAGGTCAACCACCGACTCCCCCTGCCATCGCACACACGTCGGCTCGGTGCCGCGGTTGAGTAGGGTCAGGTCCAGCGCCTCGGCCCACTCAAGCACCATGTCTCCCCTCGCGTCGTCACGGGCGTCACCCCACACTCTGGAGTGAGCGTTAAAATCGCCCATGACGAGCACCGGACGGGGGAAGTAGCTGCGGATGCAGTTTGACATCCCGTCCAGGTGCGCCTCGAACGTTGCGAGGCCGCAGTTCGGGGAGACATACGTCCCGACGACGATGGACGACCCCCACTCAACCACGACAAAGCCCGGCCGAGCCTGCAGTTGCCTGCAGTGGGGCTCACCGGAGCCTCCCGCCCAATAAACTGCTACCGAGCCGTCTTCCGCCCCGAACCATCTAGGATGAACCGGGACAGAGTACGGCTCGGCCATAATCGCTAGGGCAACCGACCGCTCCGCGATGGTCTGCAGCAACAGATCTTGGGCTGCGCGGCAGTGGTTCAGGTTGCCCTGCAGGACTTTTAGGGGCGGGAAATTGAGGCCCTTCTCTCCACCTCCGCCGGCTCGGGGGTCGGCTGGGACGGCAATATCGCCGGCTGCTGCGCAGCATCAGGGCCTCGGGGACCTGGTGGGGGCGGTGGGTGTCGACCGCCCTTCCGTCTGACGGGTGGGGTGCATTTCTTGCCCCCCACTCGGTGATTACACGTGCGGCCCAGATCCCGACAGACGGGACATTGCGGGGCGCTCGCTGCACATTGCTGGGTCTTGTGGCCCAGCTCTCCGCAGAAGTAGCACGCCCCGCTTCGGTCGACCGTGCTTGTGCACGCCGACCTGACGTGCCCCGTCTCGAGGCACCTGAAGCACTGGATGGGTCGAGGAGCCAGTGCAGCGACCGTCGCCGACGACCAACCCACCCGCAGGCTTTCCCCCTCGATCTTCACCGCCATCTCCAGCGGACACCTGACCCAAGCGCTGTTGAGGCCGGATCGGTGGCGCCGAATTTTCCCCACCCGGATGTCTGTGGTGGGGCAGCCAGTCCTGCCTGAGATGGCGGTGATCAGCTCGTCTGGGGTGATGGAGTCGTCCAGATCCATCACCCGCAGTTCCGCCATTTTAATGGGGCGGGTTATGCGGGCTTCGGTCGCGCCCAGGGCCCTCCTCAGCTCCTCGGCAAGTGCGTCGGCCGTAGCCGAGCAGTCCGTCCCGGCTATCCGGAGCACCAGGCCCCCGTTGATCGCCCTTTTTTGGGCGATTCCCCCGTCCAGGCCAAACTTTCCAATGTCCACCTTGGCCTTGGCCTCCCTCATGACGTCCGCCAAAGTGACGGACGCGCCTTCAGGCACCGCGACCAAGATGGCTGCGGTCTTTGGTGGACGGGGAAGCTTGACTTTGGGGGCCGGTGCCGAGACAGCCACAGCCGAACGCTCCTTAGGCCGCCTTCTTACGACGTCCGACCAAGATGTGCGGTCGGGCTCCGGGCGCTTCGGCGGGACCGGTTTTGGTTCGGCGAGCGGGATGTCGGTGCTCGCCGGCGGCCTGGTCTTCTTCGGGGCCCTAGGCTGCGCATCGCCCCCTGCCCCTGCCTTCTTCTTAATTTTGTGTTTCTTTTTCTGGCTCTTCCCCCCAGAGCCAGAATTTGAAACAGCCGGCGTCTTCCCGTCGTCCCTTGTGAGTGAGGCCCGGAACTCACTGAGCTGTTTGGCCATCATAGCGGACATTTTTGCTATGATGGCCTCGTCCGAGGACCGAACCGTGAGCGCCTCCGGGCGCGGCCCGGGCGTGCTCGCCTGCGTCCGCGGCGTCGGCGGAGGCGGTGCTGCTGGAGCTCTCGCGTCTGCAGGTCGGCGGAGCTGCTCCACCTCCGAGGAGAGCGAAGCGATCTCCGCTCTCAGCGTGGCGTTGGCCTCGCGCAGCTCCGCGACCTCCCGCTCCAGACGCTCGGTGCTGACCGCCGCGGACCGCTCGTTCAGCACAAATATCCCCGCCTGGATGTTGCGGATATTGACCCTGATGACGTTCTTGAGGTCACCCTTGATGTTTTTACATCGGTCGGTGACCTTCTCCATCGTCATCAGGGCCTCCAGCGTCCTCGCGCCGACGTCCGCCGTCGGCTGGTGGTCAAGCTCGGCGCTCAGGTCTTCGAGCCCGGGCAGGGCGTCCTTCGCGCGCGAGTCCGCGGGCGCGACCCCGGGGTCCAGGATGTCCCTGAGGTCTTGCTCCGGGTCCTCCTCGGCGACGACTCGCCGCGTGCGTCTCGTCCGGACGCTCGCCCGCGACGCGCTCGACAGGCCCGACACGCCCGACACGAACGACATCTGCGAGCCGTCGCTGTCGTAGTCGGGCTCGACCGTCTTCGCGACACTCACCGGGCGCTTCGCTCGCGCCGGCACGGCCGGGCGGGCGAAGGTGTCTTGCGCCGCCGCCGGGGTCCGGGCGCCTCGCGCCGCCGCCGGGGTCTGCGAGCCTCGCGCCGCCGCCGGGGTCTGCGAGCCTCGCGCCGCCGCCGGGGTCTGCGAGCCTCGCGCCGCCGCCGGGGTCTGCGAGCCTCGCGCCGCCGCCGGGGTCTGCGAGCCTCTCTCCGCCAGCCGGCCTCGCTCCGCTTGGGAGCCTCGCTCCGCTAGAGAGCCTCGCTCCGGCGTGGGCTTGGTGCAGCTGCGCGCGCTGCGCGTGCAGACGGCGCGTGCCACGACCGGAGCGATCGGACTCCTCCTTAACTCCATCGAGGGCCGCGCAAAACTGGGCGTGCGCGCCCTCCTGCCGACCTCTTTGGTCGGGCTACCAATTTGGCCCCCCCCAGATACGGTGGGGCAGCCGGGTCCCGAGGGACCCGAAGGGGATTCTCCGGCGACGCCGGTACCCCCCTGGGGTAATGTTTTTTCATCGGTATACATTCCATCTATTTTTATTTTGTTTGCCGCCCTCGTGACCGGGTACACCCCCCGGCCATGCAGTCCCTCGCCGGGCGGCCAGCTTGGACTTAAGGTAGTTTTTTAACGAGGTTTTCTTCCTCGGCGCCCCTGCACTGCGTCCTCCGAAAGCCAGAGGGCGCAGCAAAGGGACGAAAAAGGTGAGAGAAGTTAAAATTTTTTTTAACCTAACCTAACCTTTTTTTTTTTTTTTTTGACGTGGTGGGAAATCTTTATCTTCTCGAGGAAGAGGGAAAACCTCTTAACCTCGAGAAGGTCGACTGCCCGCCTTCTAAGGGTGTAAAGAAGACGGGACGGTGCAGGGCTAACCCGCTAAAACCCACCACGGTAGCCTACCTCTGATGTTTGCGCCAGCGTCTCTGGGATCACACTAGGTTCACAACCAGAGACGCTGAGCTACATCTGCCCAAAGGGGGCCCCTCCCGGGGGGAGCAATAATGAGCTTCCCCCAGCGCAACTGCGCTTGTGTAGGCAACCAGCGGCTACAACTGGTTGCCTCTTCCCGGGATTGCTGCCGTAAACGGGCGGCCAGAGTCCCCACTCTGGTCCTCAGCAATCCCGAGGCATTCTCGCACCAATTAAAGTTGGCGCATCAGCGCCGAGCCTACACCGTATGGCGTAGGCTCGGCGCTGCCCTTTCTCGCCAGCGGAATCAGGTCCGCCGGCCGCGACCCCGCACCCTTCTACGGCGTGCGGGGTCATTGCGCTCCCTGGCGCGTTCAGCGGTCTCCTTCTGAAGCATCACAGCTTCACAGAAGGAGACCACTGCCCTCCAACTATCTCTCGCCGTCACCATGGCATAAACCATGGCCGACGGCGAGAGGTCTCTCCCAATTATGTTAGTAAGGACTCGGCGCTCGGAGGTCCATGCTGGACACTCCTCAAGCGTATGTTGCGCCGAGTCCCTATCGCTACCGCAATGGTGGCAAGCCGCCGTGGGCTCTCTTCCGATGCGACTCAGGTACTCACCGAAACACCCGTGTCCGGTGAGTATCTGGGTCACTCTGTATGTGACTCCAGCGCATTTTAGCTGGAGCCAAACCTCAAAGTGAGGTAGGACGGCACCGACGGCGCGCTGGCGCGAGTTTCGCGGCAATTCCAGCCGCTCGCGCCAAATGCTGAGCGCGCGCCTGTGCGCATCCTGCCGCACCCCGTGCACATCCGGGACGTCCAAGTCGCCCTGGCGGGCAGGGTAACGGAGTCGGTCATAGATCTCCGTGTCCATGCCCGCCAGGATATCAAATGGCGGGAACCGCGCCAAGAGAGTCGCCGCCTCGTACGATATCGTTCGATACCCTCTCACGATCCGAATGGCCACCACGCGCTGCAGACTGTTGAGTATGAGCCTGCAGCGGGAGGCGCCCGTTAGCCGGTCCGACCATACGGGCGCCCCATAGAGGGCCATGGATCGTAAAACGCTGCCGTAGAGGCGGCGAATCTCCTCTCGCGGTCCCCCGAGGTTGGGCAGCAGTCTCTGAAGAGCACCTGCTGCCTTCTGCACTCGGGGAGCCAAACGCTCAAAATGCGTTACAAAGGCCCAGTGGCTGTCTAAAACTAGGCCGAGATATTTCATCGCCGGCCCTATTGTGACGACAGCATCACCCACTCTTATGGACGAGACGGGCGGCTCCACCCCCCGCCGAAGACCATGAAACCACAAGGCCTCGGTTTTGTGAGGAGCCACCCGCAGGCCCACTCTTTCGATGCTTCCTATTATTATTGCTACGCCGAGCTCGGCGAGTCTGACCGTTTCTCTGAATTCGGTCCCGCTGGCCAGAACCAGGGTGTCATCGGCATAACACACCAGCTCTATGCCAGGTGGCAGACCTGTCCTCAGTACCGTATCATATGCGAGATTCCACAAGAGGGGTCCAAGGACCGACCCCTGTGGAACCCCGCAGCTGATTTCTCTGACCGTTTCGTTCCCGTTTCGGTCTGTGAACGTGATTGACCTGTCGCGGAGATAAGCCCCGACTGTCTCCCGTAAATACGTGGGAACTCTGTGGTACGCCAGTGCCTCCCGGATTGCGTGCCAAGGGAGAGAGTTGAAGGCGTTGACGATGTCAAGACTGACTGCCAACGCCACTCCCCCCTCCCCGACTGCGTCTTCTGCCAGTGTCCGGACGCGCCGGATGGCATCTACTGTGGACCTCCCCGGACGAAAGCCGAACTGAAATTCCGACAAGTCGGGGCCCACACGCGACAGGTGCTCCGTGAGGCGGGCCGCTAACACCCGCTCGAAAAGCTTGCCCGCCTCGTCCAACAGACAGATCGGTCGGAACGAAGATGGTGAATCTGCCGGTCTACCACTCTTTGGAATGAGGACAAGTCTGGCCACCTTCCAGTCTGCCGGGAAAATCCCAGATCGGAGGCAGCTGGTAAAAAGCCGCCGGAGTCTGTCCCCCAAGATCGTCAAGGCCAGCACCCATGCCCTGCCCGGAATCCCGTCCGGCCCCGGGGCAGTGTTGCGGGCCGCTAGCCGCCTGACGGCTCGGTCGAGTTCGCCCTCCGTAACATTCAGCTCGTCCGTCCATCCAAAGTAATCCGGATGTATTGGATTTGAGGGACTATCCTGGACCCTCGGGAAGAGTGTGTCTACCACCCTTCCGATAAATTCAGGGTCCAGTGTTTCGGTAGTTGGTGGTACCCATGGGCGGAGCTTTCCCAAGACCATTTTATATGGTCTGCCCCATGGGTCCCTGTTGAGTCCCTCAACCAGCTCCTCCCAAGATCGAGCCTTGGCTTCCCGGATCGAGAGCTGGAAAACCTTGGTAGCTGTCCGGTATGCCTCATACGCTTCTGCCGTTTCTTCAGGCGTAGCACTTCTCCTTCTGCGCGTTCTGGTGTACCGGCGGCGCGCCCTGACGCAAGATCTCCGTAGTTGCGCCAGGCTTTGGGACCACCAGTACACGGAGCGTTTACCGGAGCTGGGTCTGGCTCTTGGCATTGCGGCGTCACAAATCTCCGTCATCGCCCCCCGGAACCATGTCGCGAAAACCTCTGGGTCAGGAGACACGTCCCCATTCACCCAGTCTGCGACGTGGGCGGCCGCGATAAGAAGATCCTTCTCCATTGCTTTCAGGACCCATTTCCGGCTCTGACGGCCCCCTGCATTCGCAGCATGGGACCGGGAACCAGACTGAGTCACTTGAAAGCATATATGGCGATGGTCGCTCAGGGTGGCCAGATCTTCGGCCACCCTCCACCCTGTCACCAGACGAGCCGCGGAAGGGGTTGCCCATGTCAAATCGACGATGGACTCCCCCTGCCACCGCACGCAGGTGCTGACGCTTCCTGTGTTGAGGAGGTCGAGACCGAGGGCCGCCGCCCACTCAATGATTGCCTCTCCTCTCGCGTCGTCGCGGGCATCACCCCACACCCTGGAGTGGGCGTTGAAGTCCCCCGCGACGAGTACCGGACGGGTAAGGTGGCTGCGTACACAGCCAGCGACCCCGTCCAGGTACGCCTCGAACTCAGCGAGACCGCAGTTTGGAGAGACGTAGCAGGCGACGACCACCATCTGCCCCCACTCCACCGCAACAAACCCAGAGGTCTTCTGGATGAGGGTGCAGTGCGGGTCTCCAGAACCTCCCGCCCAGTATATGGCAACCGAGCCGCCATCCTCCCCGAACCAACGGGGGTGGTCCGGGACGGAAAACGGCTCAGCCACCAAGGCCAGAGCAACCGACTGCTCCGCGAGCGTCTGGATCAACAGATCCTGCGCTGCGCGGCAGTGGTTAACGTTGCCCTGAAGAATGTTCTTGTGGGGCGGGAAAACTAAGCCTTTCCTGCATCCTCGGTCGGACCCTGGTCCGATTGGGCTGCCTCTATTGGCGCCTCTTCTACTGCTCTACCCCTGTTGTTCGGGGCGCGCACGTTCCTCTTCGGAGGGGAGCATTTGGGCCCGCCCAGTCGATGATTCGACGGGACGCCGTAGTCTGCGCAAATGGGGCACTTCGGGCCCTCCGACATGCAACTCTGGGCTTTATGTCCAGGCGCCCCGCAGACATAACACAACCCACTTCGGTCAATGGGGTTGCCGCATCTGGCCCGGACGTGTCCCCGCTCAAGGCAGCGGAAACATTGAAGCGGTCTCACGTTGAGGGTCTCGACTCTGGCTGAAGACCAGCCGACCCGAAGCATCTTTCCATCCAACTTGTGCACCGCCTCCAGCGGGCACTTGACCCACACAGTGTGCATGCCCGAGCGGTGAGGCCTAATCACTCCCACTCTGACGTTGTCTATTGCGCAGCCAGTCGCCCCCGCGACGGCCGCAGACACGTCAGTGGGAATGACCGAATCATCCAGATCGATGATTCGGATTTCTCCCATCTTCATGGGTCTCGCAATTTTGACCCCCGAGTCAGTGATCACCTCTTTCAGACGGGACGCCAGGTCATCCGCTCGCTTGGCGTTGTCCGGGCCGGTAATCCTAAGGACCAACCCCCCGTTCACTGCCCTCCTCTGGCTTATGCCCTGCTCTAACCCGTAGTCCTCCAGCTTCACTTGGGTTTTGGCCGTCCTGAGGACTTCGGCCAGTGAAGTGCCCGACTCTTCTGCCACCGAGATGGTAATGGCGGCAGATTTAGGGACTCGGGAGGGCCTTGGCTTCTTTGGTCTTGCGGGACCTCTTTCTGCTACAGCCGTTTTGGCAGCTTTTAGTTCTCTCCTCGCCTTCCTGCCGAGGACCTTACTCCAAGGCAGCTCCGTAGAAGTTGGGACAGGTTCTGGCTCCCTATTTACCTCCTCCCGCTGATCTGGTGCCGGACGTTGTGAACCTCCCACCTGCGGAGGTTTCTTCGCCGGCGCCTTCTTTGTCTTCTTCTTGTTCTTTTCGCCAGGGTTGTTTGCTGGCGCCATTAAAGAACCCTCGCCCCCAGCGACGTCAGAGATGGTTTTTGACGCTTGTCCTCCCTTCTTGGATGCTCTTTTCGGGGGTAGGGGCGTGCTGACTTTCTCTGGCTGCAGCTCAGCCTTGAGTTCCTCCCGGAAGGTCTTCAACCTGCTGTCCATCAACTCGGCAAGCTGTTCCAGCATGGAGCTTCCCCTCGACGGTGTGGCTCGCTGAGGCGGCGGCGTCGATGCTGGCGTGCCTGTGGTGGCCCTGGTCGCCTCAGTTCTTGTGGCAGGCCTGCCTTTAGCCTGCTTGAGTTCCGCAAGCTCGGAACTTAGGCTGGCGACGCGTGCAGACTGTGCTGCGAGCTGGGATCGGAGCTCCTGGATCTCCTGCTCCATACGCTCCTTGTCCACGGCTGAGGATCTCTCGTGGAGAATTAGGGTTGCGGCTTCTGATTTTCTAACCGATCTCCTCAGAGTATTCTTCAGTTCGCCCTTCAAGTTTTTGGACACGTCCGAAACCTTCTCAATAGATTGGAGCGATTCCATAAGGGTCGCTCCAATATCAGCCGTAGGCTGGTTCCTCATTTCTTCAATGAGGTCATCAACGCTAGGCAGAGCGTCCTTGGTTCTTGACCTTAGAGGAGGGATGCTCGGGTTCATGATATCTCGAATATCCGCCTCTAGATCACGTTCCTCCGTCTGGCCTCTTTTCGGCCTCTTCGCGCCTGTCTTCTTGCGCTGTGCCGACGATGCGCAGGAAGCTAGGGAGAACCCTGAGGCGAACGACGCCTGCGAGCCGTCACTATCGTAGTCGACGACTCGAACGCTTGACCTGCTGGCCGGCCTTCTCCTGACGGGAGTCATCGGCGGCGGGAGGGCCGAGGACCGCAACCTCGGGCCTGCCAATTCGCCGTCCTCGTCGAAAACGATGGCCGGGTGTATAGGCGCAAGTATATCCGCCATGGGTTCTTCCACTCCCCGTGGACAAACAAAGACGGGTGTAGTTGCCCGTTCCTCAATCTCGGCAATTGTGGTGGCTGGGATTGGACTCAACACCACTCGCGCTACGCTCCGGGTCTTGGGTGGAGTGCGCGGTAATTCTGTTCGAGGACGCGCAAAACTGGGCGTGCGCGGCCTCTCCACGACCTCCGTGGTACTAGTGGAACTGTTGCCCCCCCCAGAGACGATGGGGCTGCCGGGTCCCGTGGGACCCGAAGGGGATTCTCCAGCCGGAGACCGGCTGGTACCCCCCTGGGGTAGTGTATTTTCAATTCCGGACATTATATCATAAATTTTGGGGTTTTGCCGCCCTTGTGACCGGGTATACCCCCCGGCCATGCAGCCCGTT
Organism: Nycteola revayana; assembly: GCA_947037095.2. Taxonomy (NCBI): domain Eukaryota; kingdom Metazoa; phylum Arthropoda; class Insecta; order Lepidoptera; family Nolidae; genus Nycteola; species Nycteola revayana. Next base: position 42,958 of record CAMQVA020000001.1, on the reverse strand, counting down.
GCCGGGCGGCTGAAGCTTAGGCTTCGGGGTTATTTTTTAACGAGGTTTTCTTCCTCGTCGCCCCTGCGCTGCGCCCCCTGAGAAGCAGAGGGCCCAGCGCAGGGGCGAAAAAATGTGGAGCGCGAAAACAGAATTACAAAAAATACTAAAGCGTGGGGCTCGCTCCCCCGATCCCAACAAGCCCAAAATGAGCCCGATCGGACCGGTGGGAGACGAGAAAAAAATTAAAAAGAATTGTAGGTATGGTACCGAGTTTAGATGGTAAAACCCTACCGGGTGGGTGGGGGGGCCAAAAATTGATCGGATCCCGGGGGGCGGGGTACCAGGAGAAGCGGAAAAATGGTGGCTATCCAATGGTATAAGAAAAAGCATATAGCCCCATACAAAAATCGCAAGTTATGGACCTTTGAAGATGGATCAGGTGAGTTTTTTAAGCATTTTAGTATTAATAGCTATTAATAATGTCGGTTTGAGTGTTTACCGGTACACTATATTTATGTGCGCACTCCACGCATACTAGTTAGCTAGATTACTGCTAAAAATTTGCTAGATTTGTAGTGGTTTTGAGTTTTTAGGTAATAAATTAGTATCTCAACTGACCCATTTTTTTTTTGTTAAGTCAATTGATTTACCAATTATTCCTGTGGTCCTGAATCTATTTATATTTAACGTTAGTGGGACTAGCCCCTCTGGTTCTACGCAAGCTAAGTTAATCCAAATTTGATACCAGAGGGGGGTTTTTTACTACGATTTTACAGAAAATATCTTATTCTGTATTTATTTGTGATAATTTATGCCTTTATTAATCGATTAAATGCGGCTTTAAACTGATAACTAAACCTGCGCCTAAACGGTGGGCGGGTGGTTAAAGTGCGTCGGAATTTATTTTTGTAAACCCGAGTTTTAAAATGGCGGCCGCCGCCGGTGCGTCGTGGCGTTATGTTTGAAAGCGAGTTATGGACTTTGTTTGCTGCGTAATAGGTTCGCAGTTTTTAAATATTCACATAAAAAACGGTCCGCCCTAGCGAATTTTGATGGATTGGTGGCAGAATGAGGAAGAAATTCATTGAACAGCGTTTGGTAGCTGCTCAATGCGCACAATAACAGAATAACGAATATAAAAGTCATCGTATTATTCGCTATCACTCACCGAAGACTGAACCAACGGCGGTGTAGCGATGTCTAGATTCTTGGTAACCACTTTGCACTGAAGCTACCATTATTAACACAACACAAACACACTATCACTAATATGGCCGTCGGCGTCATAAAATGGCACAAACAAACAGACGAACAATGGTAAACTAAAACAATAGTGTTTTTAACGGCTGCGACGGTTATAAATTTAAAAAATGGACTCGCGCAGGGCGTGTGCGTTCGCCGGGGAGCGTACCGACTGAGTGATGTGTTTAGGCACTATTACATCCACATGACCTATTCAACGGCGTCGCCTGGGTAGAGGGAATATTTGACGACCTAGAGTCGTAGCCTGGTGCTGGTGGCTACGTTTTTCTTCGTACGCTGAACTACTAATGCAATTTCTACGATAATTGTATGTGTTTATCAAACAGTTTTACTGAGCGAGTGGTATGCTACTGTTGATATTATCGATCGCTGGAGACTAACGAAAGCTTGAGCAAGTTTTAATTTAACTAGCGATCTGTGCGGATTTAGTGATGAAATATGAAGCAATAATGGAAAATGGTGAAATATCTCTCGCTGAGGGCCGGGTGGGCGGCGTGCCAAACATTGATCGGATCCCGGGGGGCGGGGTACCAGGAGAAGCGGAAAAATGGTGGCTATCCAATGGTATAAGAAAAAGCATATAGCCCCATACAAAAATCGCAAGTTATGGACCTTTGAAGATGGATCAGGTGAGTTTTTTAAGCATTTTAGTATTAATAGCTATTAATAATGTCGGTTTGAGTGTTTACCGGTACACTATATTTATGTGCGCACTCCACGCATACTAGTTAGCTAGATTACTGCTAAAAATTTGCTAGATTTGTAGTGGTTTTGAGTTTTTAGGTAATAAATTAGTATCTCAACTGACCCATTTTTTTTTTGTTAAGTCAATTGATTTACCAATTATTCCTGTGGTCCTGAATCTATTTATATTTAACGTTAGTGGGACTAGCCCCTCTGGTTCTACGCAAGCTAAGTTAATCCAAATTTGATACCAGAGGGGGGTTTTTTACTACGATTTTACAGAAAATATCTTATTCTGTATTTATTTGTGATAATTTATGCCTTTATTAATCGATTAAATGCGGCTTTAAACTGATAACTAAACCTGCGCCTAAACGGTGGGCGGGTGGTTAAAGTGCGTCGGAATTTATTTTTGTAAACCCGAGTTTTAAAATGGCGGCCGCCGCCGGTGCGTCGTGGCGTTATGTTTGAAAGCGAGTTATGGACTTTGTTTGCTGCGTAATAGGTTCGCAGTTTTTAAATATTCACATAAAAAACGGTCCGCCCTAGCGAATTTTGATGGATTGGTGGCAGAATGAGGAAGAAATTCATTGAACAGCGTTTGGTAGCTGCTCAATGCGCACAATAACAGAATAACGAATATAAAAGTCATCGTATTATTCGCTATCACTCACCGAAGACTGAACCAACGGCGGTGTAGCGATGTCTAGATTCTTGGTAACCACTTTGCACTGAAGCTACCATTATTAACACAACACAAACACACTATCACTAATATGGCCGTCGGCGTCATAAAATGGCACAAACAAACAGACGAACAATGGTAAACTAAAACAATAGTGTTTTTAACGGCTGCGACGGTTATAAATTTAAAAAATGGACTCGCGCAGGGCGTGTGCGTTCGCCGGGGAGCGTACCGACTGAGTGATGTGTTTAGGCACTATTACATCCACATGACCTATTCAACGGCGTCGCCTGGGTAGAGGGAATATTTGACGACCTAGAGTCGTAGCCTGGTGCTGGTGGCTACGTTTTTCTTCGTACGCTGAACTACTAATGCAATTTCTACGATAATTGTATGTGTTTATCAAACAGTTTTACTGAGCGAGTGGTATGCTACTGTTGATATTATCGATCGCTGGAGACTAACGAAAGCTTGAGCAAGTTTTAATTTAACTAGCGATCTGTGCGGATTTAGTGATGAAATATGAAGCAATAATGGAAAATGGTGAAATATCTCTCGCTGAGGGCCGGGTGGGCGGCGTGCCAAACATTGATCGGATCCCGGGGGGCGGGGTACCAGGAGAAGCGGAAAAATGGTGGCTATCCAATGGTATAAGAAAAAGCATATAGCCCCATACAAAAATCGCAAGTTATGGACCTTTGAAGATGGATCAGGTGAGTTTTTTAAGCATTTTAGTATTAATAGCTATTAATAATGTCGGTTTGAGTGTTTACCGGTACACTATATTTATGTGCGCACTCCACGCATACTAGTTAGCTAGATTACTGCTAAAAATTTGCTAGATTTGTAGTGGTTTTGAGTTTTTAGGTAATAAATTAGTATCTCAACTGACCCATTTTTTTTTTGTTAAGTCAATTGATTTACCAATTATTCCTGTGGTCCTGAATCTATTTATATTTAACGTTAGTGGGACTAGCCCCTCTGGTTCTACGCAAGCTAAGTTAATCCAAATTTGATACCAGAGGGGGGTTTTTTACTACGATTTTACAGAAAATATCTTATTCTGTATTTATTTGTGATAATTTATGCCTTTATTAATCGATTAAATGCGGCTTTAAACTGATAACTAAACCTGCGCCTAAACGGTGGGCGGGTGGTTAAAGTGCGTCGGAATTTATTTTTGTAAACCCGAGTTTTAAAATGGCGGCCGCCGCCGGTGCGTCGTGGCGTTATGTTTGAAAGCGAGTTATGGACTTTGTTTGCTGCGTAATAGGTTCGCAGTTTTTAAATATTCACATAAAAAACGGTCCGCCCTAGCGAATTTTGATGGATTGGTGGCAGAATGAGGAAGAAATTCATTGAACAGCGTTTGGTAGCTGCTCAATGCGCACAATAACAGAATAACGAATATAAAAGTCATCGTATTATTCGCTATCACTCACCGAAGACTGAACCAACGGCGGTGTAGCGATGTCTAGATTCTTGGTAACCACTTTGCACTGAAGCTACCATTATTAACACAACACAAACACACTATCACTAATATGGCCGTCGGCGTCATAAAATGGCACAAACAAACAGACGAACAATGGTAAACTAAAACAATAGTGTTTTTAACGGCTGCGACGGTTATAAATTTAAAAAATGGACTCGCGCAGGGCGTGTGCGTTCGCCGGGGAGCGTACCGACTGAGTGATGTGTTTAGGCACTATTACATCCACATGACCTATTCAACGGCGTCGCCTGGGTAGAGGGAATATTTGACGACCTAGAGTCGTAGCCTGGTGCTGGTGGCTACGTTTTTCTTCGTACGCTGAACTACTAATGCAATTTCTACGATAATTGTATGTGTTTATCAAACAGTTTTACTGAGCGAGTGGTATGCTACTGTTGATATTATCGATCGCTGGAGACTAACGAAAGCTTGAGCAAGTTTTAATTTAACTAGCGATCTGTGCGGATTTAGTGATGAAATATGAAGCAATAATGGAAAATGGTGAAATATCTCTCGCTGAGGGCCGGGTGGGCGGCGTGCCAAACATTGATCGGATCCCGGGGGGCGGGGTACCAGGAGAAGCGGAAAAATGGTGGCTATCCAATGGTATAAGAAAAAGCATATAGCCCCATACAAAAATCGCAAGTTATGGACCTTTGAAGATGGATCAGGTGAGTTTTTTAAGCATTTTAGTATTAATAGCTATTAATAATGTCGGTTTGAGTGTTTACCGGTACACTATATTTATGTGCGCACTCCACGCATACTAGTTAGCTAGATTACTGCTAAAAATTTGCTAGATTTGTAGTGGTTTTGAGTTTTTAGGTAATAAATTAGTATCTCAACTGACCCATTTTTTTTTTGTTAAGTCAATTGATTTACCAATTATTCCTGTGGTCCTGAATCTATTTATATTTAACGTTAGTGGGACTAGCCCCTCTGGTTCTACGCAAGCTAAGTTAATCCAAATTTGATACCAGAGGGGGGTTTTTTACTACGATTTTACAGAAAATATCTTATTCTGTATTTATTTGTGATAATTTATGCCTTTATTAATCGATTAAATGCGGCTTTAAACTGATAACTAAACCTGCGCCTAAACGGTGGGCGGGTGGTTAAAGTGCGTCGGAATTTATTTTTGTAAACCCGAGTTTTAAAATGGCGGCCGCCGCCGGTGCGTCGTGGCGTTATGTTTGAAAGCGAGTTATGGACTTTGTTTGCTGCGTAATAGGTTCGCAGTTTTTAAATATTCACATAAAAAACGGTCCGCCCTAGCGAATTTTGATGGATTGGTGGCAGAATGAGGAAGAAATTCATTGAACAGCGTTTGGTAGCTGCTCAATGCGCACAATAACAGAATAACGAATATAAAAGTCATCGTATTATTCGCTATCACTCACCGAAGACTGAACCAACGGCGGTGTAGCGATGTCTAGATTCTTGGTAACCACTTTGCACTGAAGCTACCATTATTAACACAACACAAACACACTATCACTAATATGGCCGTCGGCGTCATAAAATGGCACAAACAAACAGACGAACAATGGTAAACTAAAACAATAGTGTTTTTAACGGCTGCGACGGTTATAAATTTAAAAAATGGACTCGCGCAGGGCGTGTGCGTTCGCCGGGGAGCGTACCGACTGAGTGATGTGTTTAGGCACTATTACATCCACATGACCTATTCAACGGCGTCGCCTGGGTAGAGGGAATATTTGACGACCTAGAGTCGTAGCCTGGTGCTGGTGGCTACGTTTTTCTTCGTACGCTGAACTACTAATGCAATTTCTACGATAATTGTATGTGTTTATCAAACAGTTTTACTGAGCGAGTGGTATGCTACTGTTGATATTATCGATCGCTGGAGACTAACGAAAGCTTGAGCAAGTTTTAATTTAACTAGCGATCTGTGCGGATTTAGTGATGAAATATGAAGCAATAATGGAAAATGGTGAAATATCTCTCGCTGAGGGCCGGGTGGGCGGCGTGCCAAACATTGATCGGATCCCGGGGGGCGGGGTACCAGGAGAAGCGGAAAAATGGTGGCTATCCAATGGTATAAGAAAAAGCATATAGCCCCATACAAAAATCGCAAGTTATGGACCTTTGAAGATGGATCAGGTGAGTTTTTTAAGCATTTTAGTATTAATAGCTATTAATAATGTCGGTTTGAGTGTTTACCGGTACACTATATTTATGTGCGCACTCCACGCATACTAGTTAGCTAGATTACTGCTAAAAATTTGCTAGATTTGTAGTGGTTTTGAGTTTTTAGGTAATAAATTAGTATCTCAACTGACCCATTTTTTTTTTGTTAAGTCAATTGATTTACCAATTATTCCTGTGGTCCTGAATCTATTTATATTTAACGTTAGTGGGACTAGCCCCTCTGGTTCTACGCAAGCTAAGTTAATCCAAATTTGATACCAGAGGGGGGTTTTTTACTACGATTTTACAGAAAATATCTTATTCTGTATTTATTTGTGATAATTTATGCCTTTATTAATCGATTAAATGCGGCTTTAAACTGATAACTAAACCTGCGCCTAAACGGTGGGCGGGTGGTTAAAGTGCGTCGGAATTTATTTTTGTAAACCCGAGTTTTAAAATGGCGGCCGCCGCCGGTGCGTCGTGGCGTTATGTTTGAAAGCGAGTTATGGACTTTGTTTGCTGCGTAATAGGTTCGCAGTTTTTAAATATTCACATAAAAAACGGTCCGCCCTAGCGAATTTTGATGGATTGGTGGCAGAATGAGGAAGAAATTCATTGAACAGCGTTTGGTAGCTGCTCAATGCGCACAATAACAGAATAACGAATATAAAAGTCATCGTATTATTCGCTATCACTCACCGAAGACTGAACCAACGGCGGTGTAGCGATGTCTAGATTCTTGGTAACCACTTTGCACTGAAGCTACCATTATTAACACAACACAAACACACTATCACTAATATGGCCGTCGGCGTCATAAAATGGCACAAACAAACAGACGAACAATGGTAAACTAAAACAATAGTGTTTTTAACGGCTGCGACGGTTATAAATTTAAAAAATGGACTCGCGCAGGGCGTGTGCGTTCGCCGGGGAGCGTACCGACTGAGTGATGTGTTTAGGCACTATTACATCCACATGACCTATTCAACGGCGTCGCCTGGGTAGAGGGAATATTTGACGACCTAGAGTCGTAGCCTGGTGCTGGTGGCTACGTTTTTCTTCGTACGCTGAACTACTAATGCAATTTCTACGATAATTGTATGTGTTTATCAAACAGTTTTACTGAGCGAGTGGTATGCTACTGTTGATATTATCGATCGCTGGAGACTAACGAAAGCTTGAGCAAGTTTTAATTTAACTAGCGATCTGTGCGGATTTAGTGATGAAATATGAAGCAATAATGGAAAATGGTGAAATATCTCTCGCTGAGGGCCGGGTGGGCGGCGTGCCAAACATTGATCGGATCCCGGGGGGCGGGGTACCAGGAGAAGCGGAAAAATGGTGGCTATCCAATGGTATAAGAAAAAGCATATAGCCCCATACAAAAATCGCAAGTTATGGACCTTTGAAGATGGATCAGGTGAGTTTTTTAAGCATTTTAGTATTAATAGCTATTAATAATGTCGGTTTGAGTGTTTACCGGTACACTATATTTATGTGCGCACTCCACGCATACTAGTTAGCTAGATTACTGCTAAAAATTTGCTAGATTTGTAGTGGTTTTGAGTTTTTAGGTAATAAATTAGTATCTCAACTGACCCATTTTTTTTTTGTTAAGTCAATTGATTTACCAATTATTCCTGTGGTCCTGAATCTATTTATATTTAACGTTAGTGGGACTAGCCCCTCTGGTTCTACGCAAGCTAAGTTAATCCAAATTTGATACCAGAGGGGGGTTTTTTACTACGATTTTACAGAAAATATCTTATTCTGTATTTATTTGTGATAATTTATGCCTTTATTAATCGATTAAATGCGGCTTTAAACTGATAACTAAACCTGCGCCTAAACGGTGGGCGGGTGGTTAAAGTGCGTCGGAATTTATTTTTGTAAACCCGAGTTTTAAAATGGCGGCCGCCGCCGGTGCGTCGTGGCGTTATGTTTGAAAGCGAGTTATGGACTTTGTTTGCTGCGTAATAGGTTCGCAGTTTTTAAATATTCACATAAAAAACGGTCCGCCCTAGCGAATTTTGATGGATTGGTGGCAGAATGAGGAAGAAATTCATTGAACAGCGTTTGGTAGCTGCTCAATGCGCACAATAACAGAATAACGAATATAAAAGTCATCGTATTATTCGCTATCACTCACCGAAGACTGAACCAACGGCGGTGTAGCGATGTCTAGATTCTTGGTAACCACTTTGCACTGAAGCTACCATTATTAACACAACACAAACACACTATCACTAATATGGCCGTCGGCGTCATAAAATGGCACAAACAAACAGACGAACAATGGTAAACTAAAACAATAGTGTTTTTAACGGCTGCGACGGTTATAAATTTAAAAAATGGACTCGCGCAGGGCGTGTGCGTTCGCCGGGGAGCGTACCGACTGAGTGATGTGTTTAGGCACTATTACATCCACATGACCTATTCAACGGCGTCGCCTGGGTAGAGGGAATATTTGACGACCTAGAGTCGTAGCCTGGTGCTGGTGGCTACGTTTTTCTTCGTACGCTGAACTACTAATGCAATTTCTACGATAATTGTATGTGTTTATCAAACAGTTTTACTGAGCGAGTGGTATGCTACTGTTGATATTATCGATCGCTGGAGACTAACGAAAGCTTGAGCAAGTTTTAATTTAACTAGCGATCTGTGCGGATTTAGTGATGAAATATGAAGCAATAATGGAAAATGGTGAAATATCTCTCGCTGAGGGCCGGGTGGGCGGCGTGCCAAACATTGATCGGATCCCGGGGGGCGGGGTACCAGGAGAAGCGGAAAAATGGTGGCTATCCAATGGTATAAGAAAAAGCATATAGCCCCATACAAAAATCGCAAGTTATGGACCTTTGAAGATGGATCAGGTGAGTTTTTTAAGCATTTTAGTATTAATAGCTATTAATAATGTCGGTTTGAGTGTTTACCGGTACACTATATTTATGTGCGCACTCCACGCATACTAGTTAGCTAGATTACTGCTAAAAATTTGCTAGATTTGTAGTGGTTTTGAGTTTTTAGGTAATAAATTAGTATCTCAACTGACCCATTTTTTTTTTGTTAAGTCAATTGATTTACCAATTATTCCTGTGGTCCTGAATCTATTTATATTTAACGTTAGTGGGACTAGCCCCTCTGGTTCTACGCAAGCTAAGTTAATCCAAATTTGATACCAGAGGGGGGTTTTTTACTACGATTTTACAGAAAATATCTTATTCTGTATTTATTTGTGATAATTTATGCCTTTATTAATCGATTAAATGCGGCTTTAAACTGATAACTAAACCTGCGCCTAAACGGTGGGCGGGTGGTTAAAGTGCGTCGGAATTTATTTTTGTAAACCCGAGTTTTAAAATGGCGGCCGCCGCCGGTGCGTCGTGGCGTTATGTTTGAAAGCGAGTTATGGACTTTGTTTGCTGCGTAATAGGTTCGCAGTTTTTAAATATTCACATAAAAAACGGTCCGCCCTAGCGAATTTTGATGGATTGGTGGCAGAATGAGGAAGAAATTCATTGAACAGCGTTTGGTAGCTGCTCAATGCGCACAATAACAGAATAACGAATATAAAAGTCATCGTATTATTCGCTATCACTCACCGAAGACTGAACCAACGGCGGTGTAGCGATGTCTAGATTCTTGGTAACCACTTTGCACTGAAGCTACCATTATTAACACAACACAAACACACTATCACTAATATGGCCGTCGGCGTCATAAAATGGCACAAACAAACAGACGAACAATGGTAAACTAAAACAATAGTGTTTTTAACGGCTGCGACGGTTATAAATTTAAAAAATGGACTCGCGCAGGGCGTGTGCGTTCGCCGGGGAGCGTACCGACTGAGTGATGTGTTTAGGCACTATTACATCCACATGACCTATTCAACGGCGTCGCCTGGGTAGAGGGAATATTTGACGACCTAGAGTCGTAGCCTGGTGCTGGTGGCTACGTTTTTCTTCGTACGCTGAACTACTAATGCAATTTCTACGATAATTGTATGTGTTTATCAAACAGTTTTACTGAGCGAGTGGTATGCTACTGTTGATATTATCGATCGCTGGAGACTAACGAAAGCTTGAGCAAGTTTTAATTTAACTAGCGATCTGTGCGGATTTAGTGATGAAATATGAAGCAATAATGGAAAATGGTGAAATATCTCTCGCTGAGGGCCGGGTGGGCGGCGTGCCAAACATTGATCGGATCCCGGGGGGCGGGGTACCAGGAGAAGCGGAAAAATGGTGGCTATCCAATGGTATAAGAAAAAGCATATAGCCCCATACAAAAATCGCAAGTTATGGACCTTTGAAGATGGATCAGGTGAGTTTTTTAAGCATTTTAGTATTAATAGCTATTAATAATGTCGGTTTGAGTGTTTACCGGTACACTATATTTATGTGCGCACTCCACGCATACTAGTTAGCTAGATTACTGCTAAAAATTTGCTAGATTTGTAGTGGTTTTGAGTTTTTAGGTAATAAATTAGTATCTCAACTGACCCATTTTTTTTTTGTTAAGTCAATTGATTTACCAATTATTCCTGTGGTCCTGAATCTATTTATATTTAACGTTAGTGGGACTAGCCCCTCTGGTTCTACGCAAGCTAAGTTAATCCAAATTTGATACCAGAGGGGGGTTTTTTACTACGATTTTACAGAAAATATCTTATTCTGTATTTATTTGTGATAATTTATGCCTTTATTAATCGATTAAATGCGGCTTTAAACTGATAACTAAACCTGCGCCTAAACGGTGGGCGGGTGGTTAAAGTGCGTCGGAATTTATTTTTGTAAACCCGAGTTTTAAAATGGCGGCCGCCGCCGGTGCGTCGTGGCGTTATGTTTGAAAGCGAGTTATGGACTTTGTTTGCTGCGTAATAGGTTCGCAGTTTTTAAATATTCACATAAAAAACGGTCCGCCCTAGCGAATTTTGATGGATTGGTGGCAGAATGAGGAAGAAATTCATTGAACAGCGTTTGGTAGCTGCTCAATGCGCACAATAACAGAATAACGAATATAAAAGTCATCGTATTATTCGCTATCACTCACCGAAGACTGAACCAACGGCGGTGTAGCGATGTCTAGATTCTTGGTAACCACTTTGCACTGAAGCTACCATTATTAACACAACACAAACACACTATCACTAATATGGCCGTCGGCGTCATAAAATGGCACAAACAAACAGACGAACAATGGTAAACTAAAACAATAGTGTTTTTAACGGCTGCGACGGTTATAAATTTAAAAAATGGACTCGCGCAGGGCGTGTGCGTTCGCCGGGGAGCGTACCGACTGAGTGATGTGTTTAGGCACTATTACATCCACATGACCTATTCAACGGCGTCGCCTGGGTAGAGGGAATATTTGACGACCTAGAGTCGTAGCCTGGTGCTGGTGGCTACGTTTTTCTTCGTACGCTGAACTACTAATGCAATTTCTACGATAATTGTATGTGTTTATCAAACAGTTTTACTGAGCGAGTGGTATGCTACTGTTGATATTATCGATCGCTGGAGACTAACGAAAGCTTGAGCAAGTTTTAATTTAACTAGCGATCTGTGCGGATTTAGTGATGAAATATGAAGCAATAATGGAAAATGGTGAAATATCTCTCGCTGAGGGCCGGGTGGGCGGCGTGCCAAACATTGATCGGATCCCGGGGGGCGGGGTACCAGGAGAAGCGGAAAAATGGTGGCTATCCAATGGTATAAGAAAAAGCATATAGCCCCATACAAAAATCGCAAGTTATGGACCTTTGAAGATGGATCAGGTGAGTTTTTTAAGCATTTTAGTATTAATAGCTATTAATAATGTCGGTTTGAGTGTTTACCGGTACACTATATTTATGTGCGCACTCCACGCATACTAGTTAGCTAGATTACTGCTAAAAATTTGCTAGATTTGTAGTGGTTTTGAGTTTTTAGGTAATAAATTAGTATCTCAACTGACCCATTTTTTTTTTGTTAAGTCAATTGATTTACCAATTATTCCTGTGGTCCTGAATCTATTTATATTTAACGTTAGTGGGACTAGCCCCTCTGGTTCTACGCAAGCTAAGTTAATCCAAATTTGATACCAGAGGGGGGTTTTTTACTACGATTTTACAGAAAATATCTTATTCTGTATTTATTTGTGATAATTTATGCCTTTATTAATCGATTAAATGCGGCTTTAAACTGATAACTAAACCTGCGCCTAAACGGTGGGCGGGTGGTTAAAGTGCGTCGGAATTTATTTTTGTAAACCCGAGTTTTAAAATGGCGGCCGCCGCCGGTGCGTCGTGGCGTTATGTTTGAAAGCGAGTTATGGACTTTGTTTGCTGCGTAATAGGTTCGCAGTTTTTAAATATTCACATAAAAAACGGTCCGCCCTAGCGAATTTTGATGGATTGGTGGCAGAATGAGGAAGAAATTCATTGAACAGCGTTTGGTAGCTGCTCAATGCGCACAATAACAGAATAACGAATATAAAAGTCATCGTATTATTCGCTATCACTCACCGAAGACTGAACCAACGGCGGTGTAGCGATGTCTAGATTCTTGGTAACCACTTTGCACTGAAGCTACCATTATTAACACAACACAAACACACTATCACTAATATGGCCGTCGGCGTCATAAAATGGCACAAACAAACAGACGAACAATGGTAAACTAAAACAATAGTGTTTTTAACGGCTGCGACGGTTATAAATTTAAAAAATGGACTCGCGCAGGGCGTGTGCGTTCGCCGGGGAGCGTACCGACTGAGTGATGTGTTTAGGCACTATTACATCCACATGACCTATTCAACGGCGTCGCCTGGGTAGAGGGAATATTTGACGACCTAGAGTCGTAGCCTGGTGCTGGTGGCTACGTTTTTCTTCGTACGCTGAACTACTAATGCAATTTCTACGATAATTGTATGTGTTTATCAAACAGTTTTACTGAGCGAGTGGTATGCTACTGTTGATATTATCGATCGCTGGAGACTAACGAAAGCTTGAGCAAGTTTTAATTTAACTAGCGATCTGTGCGGATTTAGTGATGAAATATGAAGCAATAATGGAAAATGGTGAAATATCTCTCGCTGAGGGCCGGGTGGGCGGCGTGCCAAACATTGATCGGATCCCGGGGGGCGGGGTACCAGGAGAAGCGGAAAAATGGTGGCTATCCAATGGTATAAGAAAAAGCATATAGCCCCATACAAAAATCGCAAGTTATGGACCTTTGAAGATGGATCAGGTGAGTTTTTTAAGCATTTTAGTATTAATAGCTATTAATAATGTCGGTTTGAGTGTTTACCGGTACACTATATTTATGTGCGCACTCCACGCATACTAGTTAGCTAGATTACTGCTAAAAATTTGCTAGATTTGTAGTGGTTTTGAGTTTTTAGGTAATAAATTAGTATCTCAACTGACCCATTTTTTTTTTGTTAAGTCAATTGATTTACCAATTATTCCTGTGGTCCTGAATCTATTTATATTTAACGTTAGTGGGACTAGCCCCTCTGGTTCTACGCAAGCTAAGTTAATCCAAATTTGATACCAGAGGGGGGTTTTTTACTACGATTTTACAGAAAATATCTTATTCTGTATTTATTTGTGATAATTTATGCCTTTATTAATCGATTAAATGCGGCTTTAAACTGATAACTAAACCTGCGCCTAAACGGTGGGCGGGTGGTTAAAGTGCGTCGGAATTTATTTTTGTAAACCCGAGTTTTAAAATGGCGGCCGCCGCCGGTGCGTCGTGGCGTTATGTTTGAAAGCGAGTTATGGACTTTGTTTGCTGCGTAATAGGTTCGCAGTTTTTAAATATTCACATAAAAAACGGTCCGCCCTAGCGAATTTTGATGGATTGGTGGCAGAATGAGGAAGAAATTCATTGAACAGCGTTTGGTAGCTGCTCAATGCGCACAATAACAGAATAACGAATATAAAAGTCATCGTATTATTCGCTATCACTCACCGAAGACTGAACCAACGGCGGTGTAGCGATGTCTAGATTCTTGGTAACCACTTTGCACTGAAGCTACCATTATTAACACAACACAAACACACTATCACTAATATGGCCGTCGGCGTCATAAAATGGCACAAACAAACAGACGAACAATGGTAAACTAAAACAATAGTGTTTTTAACGGCTGCGACGGTTATAAATTTAAAAAATGGACTCGCGCAGGGCGTGTGCGTTCGCCGGGGAGCGTACCGACTGAGTGATGTGTTTAGGCACTATTACATCCACATGACCTATTCAACGGCGTCGCCTGGGTAGAGGGAATATTTGACGACCTAGAGTCGTAGCCTGGTGCTGGTGGCTACGTTTTTCTTCGTACGCTGAACTACTAATGCAATTTCTACGATAATTGTATGTGTTTATCAAACAGTTTTACTGAGCGAGTGGTATGCTACTGTTGATATTATCGATCGCTGGAGACTAACGAAAGCTTGAGCAAGTTTTAATTTAACTAGCGATCTGTGCGGATTTAGTGATGAAATATGAAGCAATAATGGAAAATGGTGAAATATCTCTCGCTGAGGGCCGGGTGGGCGGCGTGCCAAACATTGATCGGATCCCGGGGGGCGGGGTACCAGGAGAAGCGGAAAAATGGTGGCTATCCAATGGTATAAGAAAAAGCATATAGCCCCATACAAAAATCGCAAGTTATGGACCTTTGAAGATGGATCAGGTGAGTTTTTTAAGCATTTTAGTATTAATAGCTATTAATAATGTCGGTTTGAGTGTTTACCGGTACACTATATTTATGTGCGCACTCCACGCATACTAGTTAGCTAGATTACTGCTAAAAATTTGCTAGATTTGTAGTGGTTTTGAGTTTTTAGGTAATAAATTAGTATCTCAACTGACCCATTTTTTTTTTGTTAAGTCAATTGATTTACCAATTATTCCTGTGGTCCTGAATCTATTTATATTTAACGTTAGTGGGACTAGCCCCTCTGGTTCTACGCAAGCTAAGTTAATCCAAATTTGATACCAGAGGGGGGTTTTTTACTACGATTTTACAGAAAATATCTTATTCTGTATTTATTTGTGATAATTTATGCCTTTATTAATCGATTAAATGCGGCTTTAAACTGATAACTAAACCTGCGCCTAAACGGTGGGCGGGTGGTTAAAGTGCGTCGGAATTTATTTTTGTAAACCCGAGTTTTAAAATGGCGGCCGCCGCCGGTGCGTCGTGGCGTTATGTTTGAAAGCGAGTTATGGACTTTGTTTGCTGCGTAATAGGTTCGCAGTTTTTAAATATTCACATAAAAAACGGTCCGCCCTAGCGAATTTTGATGGATTGGTGGCAGAATGAGGAAGAAATTCATTGAACAGCGTTTGGTAGCTGCTCAATGCGCACAATAACAGAATAACGAATATAAAAGTCATCGTATTATTCGCTATCACTCACCGAAGACTGAACCAACGGCGGTGTAGCGATGTCTAGATTCTTGGTAACCACTTTGCACTGAAGCTACCATTATTAACACAACACAAACACACTATCACTAATATGGCCGTCGGCGTCATAAAATGGCACAAACAAACAGACGAACAATGGTAAACTAAAACAATAGTGTTTTTAACGGCTGCGACGGTTATAAATTTAAAAAATGGACTCGCGCAGGGCGTGTGCGTTCGCCGGGGAGCGTACCGACTGAGTGATGTGTTTAGGCACTATTACATCCACATGACCTATTCAACGGCGTCGCCTGGGTAGAGGGAATATTTGACGACCTAGAGTCGTAGCCTGGTGCTGGTGGCTACGTTTTTCTTCGTACGCTGAACTACTAATGCAATTTCTACGATAATTGTATGTGTTTATCAAACAGTTTTACTGAGCGAGTGGTATGCTACTGTTGATATTATCGATCGCTGGAGACTAACGAAAGCTTGAGCAAGTTTTAATTTAACTAGCGATCTGTGCGGATTTAGTGATGAAATATGAAGCAATAATGGAAAATGGTGAAATATCTCTCGCTGAGGGCCGGGTGGGCGGCGTGCCAAACATTGATCGGATCCCGGGGGGCGGGGTACCAGGAGAAGCGGAAAAATGGTGGCTATCCAATGGTATAAGAAAAAGCATATAGCCCCATACAAAAATCGCAAGTTATGGACCTTTGAAGATGGATCAGGTGAGTTTTTTAAGCATTTTAGTATTAATAGCTATTAATAATGTCGGTTTGAGTGTTTACCGGTACACTATATTTATGTGCGCACTCCACGCATACTAGTTAGCTAGATTACTGCTAAAAATTTGCTAGATTTGTAGTGGTTTTGAGTTTTTAGGTAATAAATTAGTATCTCAACTGACCCATTTTTTTTTTGTTAAGTCAATTGATTTACCAATTATTCCTGTGGTCCTGAATCTATTTATATTTAACGTTAGTGGGACTAGCCCCTCTGGTTCTACGCAAGCTAAGTTAATCCAAATTTGATACCAGAGGGGGGTTTTTTACTACGATTTTACAGAAAATATCTTATTCTGTATTTATTTGTGATAATTTATGCCTTTATTAATCGATTAAATGCGGCTTTAAACTGATAACTAAACCTGCGCCTAAACGGTGGGCGGGTGGTTAAAGTGCGTCGGAATTTATTTTTGTAAACCCGAGTTTTAAAATGGCGGCCGCCGCCGGTGCGTCGTGGCGTTATGTTTGAAAGCGAGTTATGGACTTTGTTTGCTGCGTAATAGGTTCGCAGTTTTTAAATATTCACATAAAAAACGGTCCGCCCTAGCGAATTTTGATGGATTGGTGGCAGAATGAGGAAGAAATTCATTGAACAGCGTTTGGTAGCTGCTCAATGCGCACAATAACAGAATAACGAATATAAAAGTCATCGTATTATTCGCTATCACTCACCGAAGACTGAACCAACGGCGGTGTAGCGATGTCTAGATTCTTGGTAACCACTTTGCACTGAAGCTACCATTATTAACACAACACAAACACACTATCACTAATATGGCCGTCGGCGTCATAAAATGGCACAAACAAACAGACGAACAATGGTAAACTAAAACAATAGTGTTTTTAACGGCTGCGACGGTTATAAATTTAAAAAATGGACTCGCGCAGGGCGTGTGCGTTCGCCGGGGAGCGTACCGACTGAGTGATGTGTTTAGGCACTATTACATCCACATGACCTATTCAACGGCGTCGCCTGGGTAGAGGGAATATTTGACGACCTAGAGTCGTAGCCTGGTGCTGGTGGCTACGTTTTTCTTCGTACGCTGAACTACTAATGCAATTTCTACGATAATTGTATGTGTTTATCAAACAGTTTTACTGAGCGAGTGGTATGCTACTGTTGATATTATCGATCGCTGGAGACTAACGAAAGCTTGAGCAAGTTTTAATTTAACTAGCGATCTGTGCGGATTTAGTGATGAAATATGAAGCAATAATGGAAAATGGTGAAATATCTCTCGCTGAGGGCCGGGTGGGCGGCGTGCCAAACATTGATCGGATCCCGGGGGGCGGGGTACCAGGAGAAGCGGAAAAATGGTGGCTATCCAATGGTATAAGAAAAAGCATATAGCCCCATACAAAAATCGCAAGTTATGGACCTTTGAAGATGGATCAGGTGAGTTTTTTAAGCATTTTAGTATTAATAGCTATTAATAATGTCGGTTTGAGTGTTTACCGGTACACTATATTTATGTGCGCACTCCACGCATACTAGTTAGCTAGATTACTGCTAAAAATTTGCTAGATTTGTAGTGGTTTTGAGTTTTTAGGTAATAAATTAGTATCTCAACTGACCCATTTTTTTTTTGTTAAGTCAATTGATTTACCAATTATTCCTGTGGTCCTGAATCTATTTATATTTAACGTTAGTGGGACTAGCCCCTCTGGTTCTACGCAAGCTAAGTTAATCCAAATTTGATACCAGAGGGGGGTTTTTTACTACGATTTTACAGAAAATATCTTATTCTGTATTTATTTGTGATAATTTATGCCTTTATTAATCGATTAAATGCGGCTTTAAACTGATAACTAAACCTGCGCCTAAACGGTGGGCGGGTGGTTAAAGTGCGTCGGAATTTATTTTTGTAAACCCGAGTTTTAAAATGGCGGCCGCCGCCGGTGCGTCGTGGCGTTATGTTTGAAAGCGAGTTATGGACTTTGTTTGCTGCGTAATAGGTTCGCAGTTTTTAAATATTCACATAAAAAACGGTCCGCCCTAGCGAATTTTGATGGATTGGTGGCAGAATGAGGAAGAAATTCATTGAACAGCGTTTGGTAGCTGCTCAATGCGCACAATAACAGAATAACGAATATAAAAGTCATCGTATTATTCGCTATCACTCACCGAAGACTGAACCAACGGCGGTGTAGCGATGTCTAGATTCTTGGTAACCACTTTGCACTGAAGCTACCATTATTAACACAACACAAACACACTATCACTAATATGGCCGTCGGCGTCATAAAATGGCACAAACAAACAGACGAACAATGGTAAACTAAAACAATAGTGTTTTTAACGGCTGCGACGGTTATAAATTTAAAAAATGGACTCGCGCAGGGCGTGTGCGTTCGCCGGGGAGCGTACCGACTGAGTGATGTGTTTAGGCACTATTACATCCACATGACCTATTCAACGGCGTCGCCTGGGTAGAGGGAATATTTGACGACCTAGAGTCGTAGCCTGGTGCTGGTGGCTACGTTTTTCTTCGTACGCTGAACTACTAATGCAATTTCTACGATAATTGTATGTGTTTATCAAACAGTTTTACTGAGCGAGTGGTATGCTACTGTTGATATTATCGATCGCTGGAGACTAACGAAAGCTTGAGCAAGTTTTAATTTAACTAGCGATCTGTGCGGATTTAGTGATGAAATATGAAGCAATAATGGAAAATGGTGAAATATCTCTCGCTGAGGGCCGGGTGGGCGGCGTGCCAAACATTGATCGGATCCCGGGGGGCGGGGTACCAGGAGAAGCGGAAAAATGGTGGCTATCCAATGGTATAAGAAAAAGCATATAGCCCCATACAAAAATCGCAAGTTATGGACCTTTGAAGATGGATCAGGTGAGTTTTTTAAGCATTTTAGTATTAATAGCTATTAATAATGTCGGTTTGAGTGTTTACCGGTACACTATATTTATGTGCGCACTCCACGCATACTAGTTAGCTAGATTACTGCTAAAAATTTGCTAGATTTGTAGTGGTTTTGAGTTTTTAGGTAATAAATTAGTATCTCAACTGACCCATTTTTTTTTTGTTAAGTCAATTGATTTACCAATTATTCCTGTGGTCCTGAATCTATTTATATTTAACGTTAGTGGGACTAGCCCCTCTGGTTCTACGCAAGCTAAGTTAATCCAAATTTGATACCAGAGGGGGGTTTTTTACTACGATTTTACAGAAAATATCTTATTCTGTATTTATTTGTGATAATTTATGCCTTTATTAATCGATTAAATGCGGCTTTAAACTGATAACTAAACCTGCGCCTAAACGGTGGGCGGGTGGTTAAAGTGCGTCGGAATTTATTTTTGTAAACCCGAGTTTTAAAATGGCGGCCGCCGCCGGTGCGTCGTGGCGTTATGTTTGAAAGCGAGTTATGGACTTTGTTTGCTGCGTAATAGGTTCGCAGTTTTTAAATATTCACATAAAAAACGGTCCGCCCTAGCGAATTTTGATGGATTGGTGGCAGAATGAGGAAGAAATTCATTGAACAGCGTTTGGTAGCTGCTCAATGCGCACAATAACAGAATAACGAATATAAAAGTCATCGTATTATTCGCTATCACTCACCGAAGACTGAACCAACGGCGGTGTAGCGATGTCTAGATTCTTGGTAACCACTTTGCACTGAAGCTACCATTATTAACACAACACAAACACACTATCACTAATATGGCCGTCGGCGTCATAAAATGGCACAAACAAACAGACGAACAATGGTAAACTAAAACAATAGTGTTTTTAACGGCTGCGACGGTTATAAATTTAAAAAATGGACTCGCGCAGGGCGTGTGCGTTCGCCGGGGAGCGTACCGACTGAGTGATGTGTTTAGGCACTATTACATCCACATGACCTATTCAACGGCGTCGCCTGGGTAGAGGGAATATTTGACGACCTAGAGTCGTAGCCTGGTGCTGGTGGCTACGTTTTTCTTCGTACGCTGAACTACTAATGCAATTTCTACGATAATTGTATGTGTTTATCAAACAGTTTTACTGAGCGAGTGGTATGCTACTGTTGATATTATCGATCGCTGGAGACTAACGAAAGCTTGAGCAAGTTTTAATTTAACTAGCGATCTGTGCGGATTTAGTGATGAAATATGAAGCAATAATGGAAAATGGTGAAATATCTCTCGCTGAGGGCCGGGTGGGCGGCGTGCCAAACATTGATCGGATCCCGGGGGGCGGGGTACCAGGAGAAGCGGAAAAATGGTGGCTATCCAATGGTATAAGAAAAAGCATATAGCCCCATACAAAAATCGCAAGTTATGGACCTTTGAAGATGGATCAGGTGAGTTTTTTAAGCATTTTAGTATTAATAGCTATTAATAATGTCGGTTTGAGTGTTTACCGGTACACTATATTTATGTGCGCACTCCACGCATACTAGTTAGCTAGATTACTGCTAAAAATTTGCTAGATTTGTAGTGGTTTTGAGTTTTTAGGTAATAAATTAGTATCTCAACTGACCCATTTTTTTTTTGTTAAGTCAATTGATTTACCAATTATTCCTGTGGTCCTGAATCTATTTATATTTAACGTTAGTGGGACTAGCCCCTCTGGTTCTACGCAAGCTAAGTTAATCCAAATTTGATACCAGAGGGGGGTTTTTTACTACGATTTTACAGAAAATATCTTATTCTGTATTTATTTGTGATAATTTATGCCTTTATTAATCGATTAAATGCGGCTTTAAACTGATAACTAAACCTGCGCCTAAACGGTGGGCGGGTGGTTAAAGTGCGTCGGAATTTATTTTTGTAAACCCGAGTTTTAAAATGGCGGCCGCCGCCGGTGCGTCGTGGCGTTATGTTTGAAAGCGAGTTATGGACTTTGTTTGCTGCGTAATAGGTTCGCAGTTTTTAAATATTCACATAAAAAACGGTCCGCCCTAGCGAATTTTGATGGATTGGTGGCAGAATGAGGAAGAAATTCATTGAACAGCGTTTGGTAGCTGCTCAATGCGCACAATAACAGAATAACGAATATAAAAGTCATCGTATTATTCGCTATCACTCACCGAAGACTGAACCAACGGCGGTGTAGCGATGTCTAGATTCTTGGTAACCACTTTGCACTGAAGCTACCATTATTAACACAACACAAACACACTATCACTAATATGGCCGTCGGCGTCATAAAATGGCACAAACAAACAGACGAACAATGGTAAACTAAAACAATAGTGTTTTTAACGGCTGCGACGGTTATAAATTTAAAAAATGGACTCGCGCAGGGCGTGTGCGTTCGCCGGGGAGCGTACCGACTGAGTGATGTGTTTAGGCACTATTACATCCACATGACCTATTCAACGGCGTCGCCTGGGTAGAGGGAATATTTGACGACCTAGAGTCGTAGCCTGGTGCTGGTGGCTACGTTTTTCTTCGTACGCTGAACTACTAATGCAATTTCTACGATAATTGTATGTGTTTATCAAACAGTTTTACTGAGCGAGTGGTATGCTACTGTTGATATTATCGATCGCTGGAGACTAACGAAAGCTTGAGCAAGTTTTAATTTAACTAGCGATCTGTGCGGATTTAGTGATGAAATATGAAGCAATAATGGAAAATGGTGAAATATCTCTCGCTGAGGGCCGGGTGGGCGGCGTGCCAAACATTGATCGGATCCCGGGGGGCGGGGTACCAGGAGAAGCGGAAAAATGGTGGCTATCCAATGGTATAAGAAAAAGCATATAGCCCCATACAAAAATCGCAAGTTATGGACCTTTGAAGATGGATCAGGTGAGTTTTTTAAGCATTTTAGTATTAATAGCTATTAATAATGTCGGTTTGAGTGTTTACCGGTACACTATATTTATGTGCGCACTCCACGCATACTAGTTAGCTAGATTACTGCTAAAAATTTGCTAGATTTGTAGTGGTTTTGAGTTTTTAGGTAATAAATTAGTATCTCAACTGACCCATTTTTTTTTTGTTAAGTCAATTGATTTACCAATTATTCCTGTGGTCCTGAATCTATTTATATTTAACGTTAGTGGGACTAGCCCCTCTGGTTCTACGCAAGCTAAGTTAATCCAAATTTGATACCAGAGGGGGGTTTTTTACTACGATTTTACAGAAAATATCTTATTCTGTATTTATTTGTGATAATTTATGCCTTTATTAATCGATTAAATGCGGCTTTAAACTGATAACTAAACCTGCGCCTAAACGGTGGGCGGGTGGTTAAAGTGCGTCGGAATTTATTTTTGTAAACCCGAGTTTTAAAATGGCGGCCGCCGCCGGTGCGTCGTGGCGTTATGTTTGAAAGCGAGTTATGGACTTTGTTTGCTGCGTAATAGGTTCGCAGTTTTTAAATATTCACATAAAAAACGGTCCGCCCTAGCGAATTTTGATGGATTGGTGGCAGAATGAGGAAGAAATTCATTGAACAGCGTTTGGTAGCTGCTCAATGCGCACAATAACAGAATAACGAATATAAAAGTCATCGTATTATTCGCTATCACTCACCGAAGACTGAACCAACGGCGGTGTAGCGATGTCTAGATTCTTGGTAACCACTTTGCACTGAAGCTACCATTATTAACACAACACAAACACACTATCACTAATATGGCCGTCGGCGTCATAAAATGGCACAAACAAACAGACGAACAATGGTAAACTAAAACAATAGTGTTTTTAACGGCTGCGACGGTTATAAATTTAAAAAATGGACTCGCGCAGGGCGTGTGCGTTCGCCGGGGAGCGTACCGACTGAGTGATGTGTTTAGGCACTATTACATCCACATGACCTATTCAACGGCGTCGCCTGGGTAGAGGGAATATTTGACGACCTAGAGTCGTAGCCTGGTGCTGGTGGCTACGTTTTTCTTCGTACGCTGAACTACTAATGCAATTTCTACGATAATTGTATGTGTTTATCAAACAGTTTTACTGAGCGAGTGGTATGCTACTGTTGATATTATCGATCGCTGGAGACTAACGAAAGCTTGAGCAAGTTTTAATTTAACTAGCGATCTGTGCGGATTTAGTGATGAAATATGAAGCAATAATGGAAAATGGTGAAATATCTCTCGCTGAGGGCCGGGTGGGCGGCGTGCCAAACATTGATCGGATCCCGGGGGGCGGGGTACCAGGAGAAGCGGAAAAATGGTGGCTATCCAATGGTATAAGAAAAAGCATATAGCCCCATACAAAAATCGCAAGTTATGGACCTTTGAAGATGGATCAGGTGAGTTTTTTAAGCATTTTAGTATTAATAGCTATTAATAATGTCGGTTTGAGTGTTTACCGGTACACTATATTTATGTGCGCACTCCACGCATACTAGTTAGCTAGATTACTGCTAAAAATTTGCTAGATTTGTAGTGGTTTTGAGTTTTTAGGTAATAAATTAGTATCTCAACTGACCCATTTTTTTTTTGTTAAGTCAATTGATTTACCAATTATTCCTGTGGTCCTGAATCTATTTATATTTAACGTTAGTGGGACTAGCCCCTCTGGTTCTACGCAAGCTAAGTTAATCCAAATTTGATACCAGAGGGGGGTTTTTTACTACGATTTTACAGAAAATATCTTATTCTGTATTTATTTGTGATAATTTATGCCTTTATTAATCGATTAAATGCGGCTTTAAACTGATAACTAAACCTGCGCCTAAACGGTGGGCGGGTGGTTAAAGTGCGTCGGAATTTATTTTTGTAAACCCGAGTTTTAAAATGGCGGCCGCCGCCGGTGCGTCGTGGCGTTATGTTTGAAAGCGAGTTATGGACTTTGTTTGCTGCGTAATAGGTTCGCAGTTTTTAAATATTCACATAAAAAACGGTCCGCCCTAGCGAATTTTGATGGATTGGTGGCAGAATGAGGAAGAAATTCATTGAACAGCGTTTGGTAGCTGCTCAATGCGCACAATAACAGAATAACGAATATAAAAGTCATCGTATTATTCGCTATCACTCACCGAAGACTGAACCAACGGCGGTGTAGCGATGTCTAGATTCTTGGTAACCACTTTGCACTGAAGCTACCATTATTAACACAACACAAACACACTATCACTAATATGGCCGTCGGCGTCATAAAATGGCACAAACAAACAGACGAACAATGGTAAACTAAAACAATAGTGTTTTTAACGGCTGCGACGGTTATAAATTTAAAAAATGGACTCGCGCAGGGCGTGTGCGTTCGCCGGGGAGCGTACCGACTGAGTGATGTGTTTAGGCACTATTACATCCACATGACCTATTCAACGGCGTCGCCTGGGTAGAGGGAATATTTGACGACCTAGAGTCGTAGCCTGGTGCTGGTGGCTACGTTTTTCTTCGTACGCTGAACTACTAATGCAATTTCTACGATAATTGTATGTGTTTATCAAACAGTTTTACTGAGCGAGTGGTATGCTACTGTTGATATTATCGATCGCTGGAGACTAACGAAAGCTTGAGCAAGTTTTAATTTAACTAGCGATCTGTGCGGATTTAGTGATGAAATATGAAGCAATAATGGAAAATGGTGAAATATCTCTCGCTGAGGGCCGGGTGGGCGGCGTGCCAAACATTGATCGGATCCCGGGGGGCGGGGTACCAGGAGAAGCGGAAAAATGGTGGCTATCCAATGGTATAAGAAAAAGCATATAGCCCCATACAAAAATCGCAAGTTATGGACCTTTGAAGATGGATCAGGTGAGTTTTTTAAGCATTTTAGTATTAATAGCTATTAATAATGTCGGTTTGAGTGTTTACCGGTACACTATATTTATGTGCGCACTCCACGCATACTAGTTAGCTAGATTACTGCTAAAAATTTGCTAGATTTGTAGTGGTTTTGAGTTTTTAGGTAATAAATTAGTATCTCAACTGACCCATTTTTTTTTTGTTAAGTCAATTGATTTACCAATTATTCCTGTGGTCCTGAATCTATTTATATTTAACGTTAGTGGGACTAGCCCCTCTGGTTCTACGCAAGCTAAGTTAATCCAAATTTGATACCAGAGGGGGGTTTTTTACTACGATTTTACAGAAAATATCTTATTCTGTATTTATTTGTGATAATTTATGCCTTTATTAATCGATTAAATGCGGCTTTAAACTGATAACTAAACCTGCGCCTAAACGGTGGGCGGGTGGTTAAAGTGCGTCGGAATTTATTTTTGTAAACCCGAGTTTTAAAATGGCGGCCGCCGCCGGTGCGTCGTGGCGTTATGTTTGAAAGCGAGTTATGGACTTTGTTTGCTGCGTAATAGGTTCGCAGTTTTTAAATATTCACATAAAAAACGGTCCGCCCTAGCGAATTTTGATGGATTGGTGGCAGAATGAGGAAGAAATTCATTGAACAGCGTTTGGTAGCTGCTCAATGCGCACAATAACAGAATAACGAATATAAAAGTCATCGTATTATTCGCTATCACTCACCGAAGACTGAACCAACGGCGGTGTAGCGATGTCTAGATTCTTGGTAACCACTTTGCACTGAAGCTACCATTATTAACACAACACAAACACACTATCACTAATATGGCCGTCGGCGTCATAAAATGGCACAAACAAACAGACGAACAATGGTAAACTAAAACAATAGTGTTTTTAACGGCTGCGACGGTTATAAATTTAAAAAATGGACTCGCGCAGGGCGTGTGCGTTCGCCGGGGAGCGTACCGACTGAGTGATGTGTTTAGGCACTATTACATCCACATGACCTATTCAACGGCGTCGCCTGGGTAGAGGGAATATTTGACGACCTAGAGTCGTAGCCTGGTGCTGGTGGCTACGTTTTTCTTCGTACGCTGAACTACTAATGCAATTTCTACGATAATTGTATGTGTTTATCAAACAGTTTTACTGAGCGAGTGGTATGCTACTGTTGATATTATCGATCGCTGGAGACTAACGAAAGCTTGAGCAAGTTTTAATTTAACTAGCGATCTGTGCGGATTTAGTGATGAAATATGAAGCAATAATGGAAAATGGTGAAATATCTCTCGCTGAGGGCCGGGTGGGCGGCGTGCCAAACATTGATCGGATCCCGGGGGGCGGGGTACCAGGAGAAGCGGAAAAATGGTGGCTATCCAATGGTATAAGAAAAAGCATATAGCCCCATACAAAAATCGCAAGTTATGGACCTTTGAAGATGGATCAGGTGAGTTTTTTAAGCATTTTAGTATTAATAGCTATTAATAATGTCGGTTTGAGTGTTTACCGGTACACTATATTTATGTGCGCACTCCACGCATACTAGTTAGCTAGATTACTGCTAAAAATTTGCTAGATTTGTAGTGGTTTTGAGTTTTTAGGTAATAAATTAGTATCTCAACTGACCCATTTTTTTTTTGTTAAGTCAATTGATTTACCAATTATTCCTGTGGTCCTGAATCTATTTATATTTAACGTTAGTGGGACTAGCCCCTCTGGTTCTACGCAAGCTAAGTTAATCCAAATTTGATACCAGAGGGGGGTTTTTTACTACGATTTTACAGAAAATATCTTATTCTGTATTTATTTGTGATAATTTATGCCTTTATTAATCGATTAAATGCGGCTTTAAACTGATAACTAAACCTGCGCCTAAACGGTGGGCGGGTGGTTAAAGTGCGTCGGAATTTATTTTTGTAAACCCGAGTTTTAAAATGGCGGCCGCCGCCGGTGCGTCGTGGCGTTATGTTTGAAAGCGAGTTATGGACTTTGTTTGCTGCGTAATAGGTTCGCAGTTTTTAAATATTCACATAAAAAACGGTCCGCCCTAGCGAATTTTGATGGATTGGTGGCAGAATGAGGAAGAAATTCATTGAACAGCGTTTGGTAGCTGCTCAATGCGCACAATAACAGAATAACGAATATAAAAGTCATCGTATTATTCGCTATCACTCACCGAAGACTGAACCAACGGCGGTGTAGCGATGTCTAGATTCTTGGTAACCACTTTGCACTGAAGCTACCATTATTAACACAACACAAACACACTATCACTAATATGGCCGTCGGCGTCATAAAATGGCACAAACAAACAGACGAACAATGGTAAACTAAAACAATAGTGTTTTTAACGGCTGCGACGGTTATAAATTTAAAAAATGGACTCGCGCAGGGCGTGTGCGTTCGCCGGGGAGCGTACCGACTGAGTGATGTGTTTAGGCACTATTACATCCACATGACCTATTCAACGGCGTCGCCTGGGTAGAGGGAATATTTGACGACCTAGAGTCGTAGCCTGGTGCTGGTGGCTACGTTTTTCTTCGTACGCTGAACTACTAATGCAATTTCTACGATAATTGTATGTGTTTATCAAACAGTTTTACTGAGCGAGTGGTATGCTACTGTTGATATTATCGATCGCTGGAGACTAACGAAAGCTTGAGCAAGTTTTAATTTAACTAGCGATCTGTGCGGATTTAGTGATGAAATATGAAGCAATAATGGAAAATGGTGAAATATCTCTCGCTGAGGGCCGGGTGGGCGGCGTGCCAAACATTGATCGGATCCCGGGGGGCGGGGTACCAGGAGAAGCGGAAAAATGGTGGCTATCCAATGGTATAAGAAAAAGCATATAGCCCCATACAAAAATCGCAAGTTATGGACCTTTGAAGATGGATCAGGTGAGTTTTTTAAGCATTTTAGTATTAATAGCTATTAATAATGTCGGTTTGAGTGTTTACCGGTACACTATATTTATGTGCGCACTCCACGCATACTAGTTAGCTAGATTACTGCTAAAAATTTGCTAGATTTGTAGTGGTTTTGAGTTTTTAGGTAATAAATTAGTATCTCAACTGACCCATTTTTTTTTTGTTAAGTCAATTGATTTACCAATTATTCCTGTGGTCCTGAATCTATTTATATTTAACGTTAGTGGGACTAGCCCCTCTGGTTCTACGCAAGCTAAGTTAATCCAAATTTGATACCAGAGGGGGGTAACCTTTTTTTTTTTTTTTTTTTTTTGTTTACCGGGGTAAAAATGCGCAACCGCACTTCCTCCCTGGCGCAGGGTTCACTATATACGTGATCCCTGCGCCAGTGAGGGGCATGTGGGGCTCATACTCTATAGAACGTGGTGCGCTGTCGCACCACAGAGAGTATGTACCCACTAAAAAAGCCCCCGGGTGTTCCTCCTTCTGTCGTTGGTGATGAGAGACCCAAGTACCGGTATAGGCCTTTGGTTATCTCTCCGACAGAGTACAACTATAACTCTCGCCCCGGTGAAGGGACTAGAGTTTCCTCCCCCTAGGGGGGTAACCTAACCTAACCTAACCTAACCTAACCTAACCTAACCTAACCTTTTTGATAGACTTCCCACCGTCTTGGGGAAAGACGGTGGGGGAGTGTGGGACTCCTTCACTTGCACCCGGCTCTATGTAGCGAGCGAGCCGGGGCATCCGGTACCCACTAAAACCACCACGGTAGCCAGCCTCGGACGCATCTGCCGGTGGCCCTGGGGACTCGAAATGATCGACAACCAGGACCACCGCCATACGTCTAGTCTCGGATTGAGACTCCTCTCGGGAGGGGCAATGATTGGGCCCCTCCCCTGCGCCTTTGCGCATATGTAGGTAACCAGCGGCTACGACTGGTTACCTCTTCCCGGGATCGCTGGGAAATGACGGCCAGAGTCCCCACTCTGACCGCCGCGACCCCGAGGGCAGCGTGTTATTTAGCTGCGAGGCATTCTCGCGCTATCTGTTGATAGCGCTGTGGCGCCGAACCCAAGAATTAGATTCGGCGCCACACTTTCTCGCCAGCGACACTAAGTTCGCCGGCCCCGACCCCGCACTCTTCTACGTGCGGGGTTGGAACGCTCCCTCTCGCGTTCCGCCGTCTCCTTCTGGAGCATGACCGCTTCACAGAAGGAGACCACCGCTCTCCAGGAATCTCTCGCCGCCAACATGGCCGTGATAACAGCCGGCGGCGAGAGGTCAGGCCCGATCGTGTTGACCAGGACTCGGCGCTCGGAGGCCCACGCTGGGCACTCCTCGAGCGTGTGCTGAGCCGAGTCCCGGTCGCTGCCGCAATGGTGACACGCGGCAGTGGGCTCCCTTCCTATTCTATTTAGGTACTCACCGAAGCAGCCGTGTCCGGTGAGCACCTGTGTCACCCTGAAAGTGACGCCAACATACCTCTTTTCGAGCCAGGCCTCGAAGCTGGGCAGAATTGCGTTTACTACGCGCTGGCGCGAGCAGCGTGGCAATTCGAGCCGCTCGCGCCACAACTCCAGCGCTCGCCTATGCGCTCCTCGGCGCACCTCGAGCGGGTCTGCCGCGTCCCCGCCCTGGCGAGAATGGAACCGGTCGTAGACTTCCGTGTCCATCCCCGCCAAGATGTCAAAGGGCGGGAAACGCGCCAGAGTGGTCGCCGCCTCAAAGGATATTGTGCGGTATCCCCTCGCGATCCTTATGGCCACCACGCGCTGCAGGCTATTAAGTAACTGTCTGCAGCGGGAGGCGCCCGTCAGTCTATCCGACCAGACGGGCGCCCCATAGAGGGCCATGGATCGTAGGACACCGCCATAGAGACGGCGAATCTCCTCCCGGGGTCCCCCGAGATTGGGCAGCAGCCTCTGGAGAGCACCTGCTGCCTTTTGGACTCGGGGGACCAGACGCTCGAAGTGAGCCTCGAACTTCCATCGGCCGTCGAGGATTAGGCCGAGGTACTTTATGGTGGGCCCGATCGACACCACCGCTTCCCCGATCCTCATGTGCCTTATTGGTGGCTCCCCCCGAAGGCTGTGGAACCACAGTGCTTCGGTTTTTTGGGGAGCCACCCGCAATCCCAGGCCCTCTATATGGGCCACGACCCTTGCGACCCCCAGTTCGGCGAGCCGCTGCGTTTCGCTGAAGCCTTTCCCCCTGGCCATGACTAAAGTGTCATCTGCGTAGCAGATGACATCTAGGCCGGGGGGCAGTCTGGTCCTCAAAATCGCGTCATAGGCGAGGTTCCACAGAAGGGGGCCCAAAACGGACCCCTGTGGAACCCCGCAGCTGATCCTCCTCGTTACCTCGTTGCCGTCCCTGTCGGTGAACCTGATGGTCCTGTCGCACAAATACGCCCCGACTATTTCGCGCAAGTAGGGAGGCACGTTATGATGATGAAGTGCCTCCCTGATCGCCTGCCATGGGAGGGAGTTAAAGGCGTTGACTATATCCA
The DNA here is from genome assembly GCA_947037095.2 of Nycteola revayana. Taxonomy (NCBI): domain Eukaryota; kingdom Metazoa; phylum Arthropoda; class Insecta; order Lepidoptera; family Nolidae; genus Nycteola; species Nycteola revayana. Next base: position 12,388 of record CAMQVA020000001.1, on the reverse strand, counting down.
AACTTATAGCCAACGCCACTCCCCCCTCCTGGACTGCCTCTTCCGCCAGGGAACGGACGCGCCTGATGGCGTCCACCGTTGACCTCCCCTGGCGGAAGCCATATTGGCTATCCGAAAGGTCGGGGCCAATGCGCAACAGGTGTTCACTGAGGCGGGCAGCGATGACGCGCTCAAAGAGCTTGCCCGCCTCGTCCAGCAAACATATGGGACGGAACGACGACGGAGAATCAGCCGCCCTACCGGGTTTCGCCAAGAGGACCAGACGGGCCTCCTTCCAGCCACTGGGGAAAACTCCGTAGCGAAGGCAGCTGGTGAACAGCTGCCGGAGTTTGTCCCCCAAGATCGCCAGAGCCAACACCCATGCTCGTCCGGGGATCCCATCGGGACCCGGAGCGGTGTTTCGGGCTGCGAGCCGCCTAACGGCTCGATCCAGCTCCCCCTCCGTCACTCCGAGATCGTCCGACCAACCAGAATGGCCCAGACGTGACGGAGGGATCGAGGGACTGTCCCGGACCCTTGGGAAAAGAGCGTCCACCACTCTCTCCACGAATACTGGGTCCAAGGACTCGGTTAGAGGAGGGACCCATGGGCGAAGTTTGCCCATAACCATTTTGTATGGGCGGCCCCATGGGTCCCTATTTAGTCCCTCGATTAATTCGGCCCAGGACCGAGCCTTGGCCTCCCCGATCGCAATCTGGAAGGTCTTTGTGGCGACTCGGTACTCCAGATAGGCTCCAGCGATCTCCTCGTCTGTGGCTCGCCGTCTTCTCCGCGTCCTTGTGAAACGGCGGCGCGCCCTTACACAATTGGCTCGCAGCTCCGCCAGACCATCGCTCCACCAGTAGGCGGAGAATCTCTTCCGGCCTTTCTTGGCCCGGGGCATTGCGACGTCGCAGATCTCCGTCATTTTATCCCGGAACCAGACTGCGAAAGCCTCCGGGTGCGAAGAGATGCTGGATCCTACGTCGACCCAGTCCACTACGTGGGCAGCAGCGACTAGTAGGCTTTTCTCCAGCATCTTAAGCACCCAGCGCCGCGGAGAACTGCTTTGGCCCGCCGAATTCGGGGGGCTGCGGCGTGTCTGTGAGGCGACGTCGAAGAGTATATGTCGGTGGTCGCTGAGAGTGGCAAGATCTTCTGCCACCCTCCACCCCGACACCAGCCGTGCAGCAGGGGGAGTCGCCCATGTTAGGTCGACAATGGATTCCCCCTGCCAGCGCACGCAGGTGCTCTCCGTTCCTCTATTGAGGAGATCGAGGCCGAGGGCAGCAGCCCACTCCAGCAAGGCCTCTCCCCTTGCGTCGTCGCGGGCATCACCCCAAACCCTGGAGTGTGCGTTGAAATCGCCCGCGACGAGTACTGGACGAGGTAAGTAGCCACGGATGAAATTGGCGAGCCCGTCCAAGTACGCTTCATACTCAGTGAAGCCGCAGTTGGGAGAGATGTATACCCCGACCACAACGACGCCACCCCACTCCACAGCAACGAAGCCGACCCCCCTCCGGAGAAGGGTGCAGCAAGGATCGCCCGCACCTCCAGCCCAATAAATTGCGACGGAGCCCCCCTCCGCCCCGAACCAGCGAGGATGGTCCGGGACAGAGTACGGCTCAGCCACAATGGCAAGGGCAACCGACTGTTCCGCGAGCGTCTGGATCATAAGGTCCTGCGCTGCGCGGCAGTGGTTTATGTTGCCCTGCAAGATCTTGTTTATGGGCTGGAATTTTAGGCCTGAGATGCACCCTCGATCGGAGCCCGGCCTGAGTCCGGCTGCGAATCCTTATTCGCCGACCCCTTTTTTTGAGGTGCGGCTCCTCTTTTGCCCGTTTTGGGAGGCGTACATTTGATGCCCCCGAGGCGGTGATTTGCCTTGCGGCCAAGATCCCTACAAACTGGGCATGTAGGACCGGAGGCAGAGCAGTCCTGCGCCTTGTGACCGGGCTCCCCACACGCATAGCAGAGCCCACTGCGGTCCTTGGGACAAGCGCATTTGGCCCTTACATGCCCGTTTTCCAGGCACCTAAAGCATTGTAGTGGCCTTGTTCTAAGGGCCACCACTTTTGCCGAGGACCACCCCACTCGCAGATATTTATCGTCGAGCTTGTTTACCGCCTCCAGGGGGCACTTGACCCAGATGGTGTTAAGCCCCGACCTATGCTGCCTGATGACTCCAACTCTGATGTTTTCCTCCGTGCAGCCGGTTGCCCTCGCGACAGCCTCTGACACTTCGGATGGAGTCACCGAGTCATCGAGATCGATAACTCTTATCTCGCCCATTTTGACTGGGCGAGCTATTATCGCCCCCGACTCTTTAAGGGCCTCTTTCAGTTTTGACGCAAAAGCGTCTGCCCTGCTGGAGTTGTCCGGGCCAGATATCCTGAACACAAGGCCACCATTTATGGCCCTGCGCTGGCTGATACCCTGATCCAGCCCGAACTCCTCCAGTTTGATGCGAGATTTTGCGGTCTTCATGACATCCGCGATAGTCGTCCCCGAATCTTCGGCCACCGAGATCGTGATGGCAGCCGTTTTTGGGGCTCGCGGAGGTCTGGGCTTCCCTTTTTTGGAGGGGACGCTCTTGGCTGCGGCTGCTTGAATCCTCGCAGTCCTGCGTTCCCTCTTCTCCTTTCTGCCCAGGACCTTACTCCACGGCACCTCCCCTTGTGGCTGCTCTTGTTCCACAGGGGCTGCTGCAGAGTGTCCAGGTCCTGGGTTAGGGGACTCCTTGGTCGGCGCAGGAGGCTGAGGATGCGACTCCTTTGCCTTTTTTGGCTTCTTCTTAGCCTTAGGCTTAGCGGCCTTTTCTTTAGGGTTGTTGGCCGGCGCCATCAACCCGCTGCCGCTAGTCTCGGGGGAGTCGGCTTTTTCCGAACGAACTCTTTTCCCCGCTTTGGCCAGGGCTGGTGTACTGGCCCTTCCTGGCTGCAGTACTGACTGCAGTTTCGCCAGTATTTTCTCCTCGAAGGCCTGTAGCTTGCAGTCTACAAGGCCTGCGAGGCTCTCCGCAGAGGCACCCTCAGTTAGTGGCGCCGCCCGTTTTGTCGGTGTTGGCGTTGCAGCCGCGTTTGACACCGACTTATTAAGTTCCGCTCGGGCTGATGTCCTCTCCTTAGCCTTCTTTAACTCCGAGAGTTCGGAGGACAAGATGGCAATTTGAGCTGCCATGGCGTCACGCTCGGCGCGCATCTCTGCGAACTCGCGCTCCATTCGCTCGGTGCCCACTGCAGCCGATCTCTTGTGGAGCACCACCGATACCGCCTCGGACTTCCGGATCGCCCGTCTGAGGGCGTTCTTCATCCCCCCATTCAGATTCTTGGACCTGTCGGAAACTTTTTCAATAGTGGACAGGGCGTCCAGAAGTATCGTCCCGAGAGCAGCCGTTGGTTGGTGCTCCATCTCTTCCATGAGTTCCTCCAATTTTGGTAGCGACTCCTTGGACTTTAACGTCGCTGGAGGAACATTGGGGTCCTCGATTTCCTTCAAATCTGTCTCCAGATCGTTGTCTTCGAGAACCCTCTTCGTCTTCCTGGTTCTAGTGGTCTTGCGCAGTGTGGACGCGCTAGACACCATGGAAGTTGCAGACGCCATCGATGTTGCCGACGTCTGCGAGCAGTCGCTGTCGTATTCATATACTGCTCTTACAACGCTCGTGGCCCTTGTTTCCCTGGCCGGTGTAAACGGCCGGGAAAAGGTGTCCACCACCTCCTTCGTCGCAAGCGGAATGCGATCCATCACTACGACGGGACGCGCCGCAATCGGGCTCCGCTTGAGCTCCCTCCCAGGACGCGCAAAACTGGGCGTGCGCGCCCTCTCCACGACCTCCGTGGCTTCAGAACAATTGTTGTCCCCCCCAGAAACGATGGGACTGCCGGGTCCCGAAGGACCCGAAGGGGATTCTCCGACCGGAGACCGGCCGGTACCCCCCTGGGGTAGTTGTTTTTCAATTGTTAGCTTATCCATTTTTGTGTTTTAGTTTTGCCGCCCTCACGACCGGGTATACCCCCCGGCCATGCAGTCCCTCGCCGGGCGGCGAAGCTTGGACTTCAGGGTAATTTTTTATAGAGGTTTTCTTCCTCTGTGCCCCTGCACTGCGTCCTCCGAAAGCCAGAGGGCGCGGTGAAGGGGCATGACGGTGGAACTCTAACCAACTTATGGTTTTTTGTGTTACAGATGGTGCGTGGAGATCCCCCGACCCCACCGGACCCAAGCCGGGCCCGATAGGACCAAGGTAAGTCAAAAAAGAAAATATGAAATTTTGCCTGAGGGGTCCAGAATTGATATGGCAAGGCCCTAACGGGCGGGTGGGCGGGCCAATTTTTGACATTTTGTCGCAGATAACCCCTACAAATGGGGCATTTCGGGATAGGTCTCGACGAGATCTATCTAATGGCACAACAATTGGAACCAGTCGCGAACAAAAATCGCGATTTATCGACCAAATACAAGTATTTTGGGCGGATTTCAACAGAGTTACTGACTTTAAGTGCTGAAATTTTATAAAATATTGGCGAAAAAGTGACGGACGGTTGCTGATAACTCGTGCGACACACTAATAAACAGAATTACGAAAGAAATTAGCAAGAATATTGAAGGGTTTTTTGTGAAAAAATTCACAAAAGTGCGAGTGGTCACTTAGAACAGAATGCACCAAGTGTTTATAGCTGAAACTAATTTTTTCTATTTTTTACAGGTGGAGGATGGACGACCGCTGGTGATTAAGGTAAGATACTATTTAAAACGAACAATTTGAATCCAGAACGGCCGGAATCGGACCATATTTTGTGAAGTTATGTTTCAATTAGAGTCCGATTGTACTGCGACATTCTATCGCTTAGGTGCACTTTTGTACCTACCTAGCGAGTAAGAATTTGCCAATTGTGACATTTTGTCGCAGATAACCCCTACAAATGGGGCATTTCGGGATAGGTCTCGACGAGATCTATCTAATGGCACAACAATTGGAACCAGTCGCGAACAAAAATCGCGATTTATCGACCAAATACAAGTATTTTGGGCGGATTTCAACAGAGTTACTGACTTTAAGTGCTGAAATTTTATAAAATATTGGCGAAAAAGTGACGGACGGTTGCTGATAACTCGTGCGACACACTAATAAACAGAATTACGAAAGAAATTAGCAAGAATATTGAAGGGTTTTTTGTGAAAAAATTCACAAAAGTGCGAGTGGTCACTTAGAACAGAATGCACCAAGTGTTTATAGCTGAAACTAATTTTTTATATTTTTTACAGGTGGAGGATGGACGACCGCTGGTGATTAAGGTAAGATACTATTTAAAACGAACAATTTGAATCCAGAACGGCCGGAATCGGACCATATTTTGTGAAGTTATGTTTCAATTAGAGTCCCAACCTAACCTAACCTAACCTAACCTAACCTAACCTAACCTTTTTTTTTTTTTTTTTTTTTTTGGCGTGGTGGGAAATCTTTATCTTCTCGAGGAAGAGGAAAACCTCTTAACCTCGAGAAGGTCGACTGCCCGCCTTCTAAGGGTATAAAGAAGACGGGACGGTGCAGGGCTAACCCGCTAAAACCCACCACGGTAGCCTACCTCTGATGTTGGCGCCAGCGTCTCTGGGATCACACTGAGTTCACAACCAGAGACGCTGAGCTACATCCGCCCGAAGGGCCCCTCCCGGGGGGAGCAATAAGCTTCCCCCCCAGCGCAACTGCGCTTGTGTAGGCAACCAGCGGCTACGACTGGTTGCCTCTTCCCGGGATTGCTGCCGTAAGCGGGCGGCCAGAGTCCCCACTCTGGTCCTCAGCAATCCCGAGGCATTCTCGCACCAACTAAGGTTGGCGCGTCAGCGCCGAGCTTACACACGTATGGCGTAGGCTCGGCGCTGCACTTTCTCGCCAGCGGAATCAGGTCCGCCGGCCGCGACCCCGCACCCTTCTACGGCGTGCGGGGTCGTTGCGCTCTCTGGCGCGTTCAGCGGTCTCCTTCTGAAGCATCACAGCTTCACAGAAGGAGACCACTGCCCTCCAACTATCTCTCGCCGTCACCATGGCATAAACCACGGCCGACGGCGAGAGGTCTCTCCCAATTTCATTAGTGAGGACTCGGCGCTCAGAGGCCCAAGCGGGGCACTCCTCCAGTGTGTGTTGCGCCGAGTCCCTGTCACTACTGCAGTGATGACAGCCCGTCGTGGGCTCTCTTCCGATGCGACTCAGGTACTCACCGAAACACCCGTGTCCGGTGAGTACCTGAGTCACTCTGTATGTGACTCCAGCGCATTTTAGCTGGAGCCAAATCTCAAAGTGAGGCAGGACGGCACTGACGGCGCGCTGGCGCGAGTTTCGCGGCAGTTGAAGCCGCTCGCGCCAAAGAGTGAGCGCCCGCCCGTGCGCGTCCCGCCGCACCCCAAGCGGATCCAAGACGCCTCCGTCCGCCTGGCGGGCAGGGAAACGGAGTCGGTCGTAGACCTCCGTGTCCATGCCCGCCAGTATATCAAATGGCGGAAATCTTGCCAGAAGAGTCGCCGCCTCATATGAAATCGTACGATATCCGCGCACGATCCTGATGGCCATCACGCGCTGCAGGCTGTTAAGGAGGTACCTGCAGCGGGAGGCGCCCGTCAGCCGGTCCGACCAAACGGGCGCCCCATAGAGGGCCATGGATCGCACAACGCTGCCATAGAGGCGGCGAATCTCCTCCCGCGGTCCCCCAAGATTAGGCAGCAGTCTCTGAAGAGCACCTGCTGCCCTTTGTACTCGAGGGACTAGGCGCTCGAAGTGCGCCTCAAACTGCCATTTACTGTCCAGTATCAGGCCGAGATATTTAATCGTCGGCCCGATACTGACGACAGCGTCCCCAACCCTTATGGAAGTTATGGGCGGCTCCTCCCCACGACGGAGCCCGTGGAACCACAGGGCTTCCGTCTTCTGGGGAGCCACCCTTAAACCCAATCCCTCGATACTCCGGATGACCCGCGTCACCCCGAGTTCCGCAAGCCTGGCGGTGGACCGAAATTCATCGCCGCTAGCCAGCACCAACGTGTCATCCGCATAACAGCTAAGCTGTATGCCTGGGGGGAGACTGGTCCTCAGCACCGTGTCATATGCGAGGTTCCACAGCATGGGTCCCAGCACCGACCCCTGTGGAACCCCGCAGACGACTTCCCTGACCTTGACGTCCCCGCTCCGGTCCGTGTAAAGGATCGACCTGTCGCACAGATACGCCCCGATGATCCTCCGCAAATACGGGGGCACATTGTGATGGTATAGTGCCTCCCGTATTGCTTGCCAGGGGAGGGAGTTAAAGGCGTTGACAATGTCCAAGCTGATTGCCAGCGCCACTCCCCCCCCCTCAACTGTGGCTTCCGCCATTGTCCGGACGCGCCGGATTGCGTCTACAGTGGACCTACCCTGACGGAAGCCAAACTGGCAGTCGGATAGATCGGGGCCAACGCGCGACAGGTGCTCATTGAGGCGGGCCGCTAAGACTCTCTCAAAGAGTTTGCCCGCCTCGTCAAGCAAACAGATGGGCCGGAACGAGGACGGTGAGTCCGCCGGCCTCCCAACCTTCGGGATGAGGACCAGTCTAGCCCTCTTCCAATCTGCCGGGAAAACGCCTGAGCGTAGGCAGTCGTCCAGCAAGTGGCGAAATCTTTCGCCCAGAACCGTTAGGGCCAACACCCACACTCTGCCCGGAATCCCGTCCGGGCCCGGGGCAGTGTTACGGGCCGAAAGCCGTCTAACGGCCTGGTCCAACTCTACCTCAGTTACACCCAGATCAACTGTCCATTCGACATCATCCGGGCGCAACTGAGGGCTCGAGAGACCGTCCCTTGGGAAGAGAGTATCCACCACTCTTCCAATAAACCCCGGGTCCAGGGTCTCAGTCGCAGGAGGGACCCATGGGCGGAGCTTGCCCAGGACCATTTTATATGGTCGACCCCATGGGTCCCTGTTGAGTCCCTCGATGAGGTCCTCCCATGCCCGCGCTTTGGCTTCCCGGATAGCCATCTGGAACGACCTGGTTGCGGCGCGATATGCCGTGTAGGCCTCTTCGGTCTCCTCGGGCGTTGATCTGCGCCTTCTGCGCGTCCTGGTGTACCGGCGGCGCGCTCTGACGCAGGACACACGTAGTTGCGCCAGGCTTGGCGACCACCAGTACACCGACTTTTTCCCTTTGCCCGGCTTAACCCGGGGCATCGAGGCATCACACAGCTCGGTCATAGTTCCACCGAACCAGGCCGCAAAGACCTCGGGATCAGCTGGAACCACACCGTTCACCCATTCCGCGACGTGGGCTGCAGCGACAAGAAGATCCCTGTCTAGCTGCTTTAAGGCCCACCGTCGCGGAGCCTCCTGGCTAGTAGGAGCTTCCCTCCTGGAGTTGCGGAGGGACTGAGCGACTCGGAAGATGATGTGCCGATGGTCGCTCAGGGTGGCCATGTCCTCTGCCACTCTCCATCCCGACACCAAACGAGCCGCGGAAGGGGATGCCCACGTCAGATCGACGATGGACTCCCCCTGCCACCGCACGCAGGTGCTGACACTGCCAGTGTTGAGGAGGCCGAGACCGAGGGCCGCCGCCCACTCAATGACTGTCTCTCCTCTCGCGTCGTCGCGGGCATCACCCCACACCCTGGAGTGGGCGTTGAAGTCCCCCGCGACGAGTACCGGACGGGTAAGGTGGCTGCGTACACAGCCAGCGACCCCGTCCAGGTACGCCTCGAACTCAGCGAGACCGCAGTTGGGAGAAACGTAGCAGGCGACGACTACCATCTGCCCCCATTCCACCGCAACAAAGCCAGACGACTTCTGGAGGAGAGTGCAGTGAGGGTCTCCAGATCCTCCCGCCCAGTAGATGGCAACCGAGCCGCCCTCCTCCCCGAACCAACGGGGGTGGTCCGGGACGGAGTACGGCTCAGCTACCAAGGCTAGAGCAACCGACTGCTCCGCGAGCGTCTGGATCAAAAGATCCTGCGCCGCGCGGCAGTGGTTGACGTTGCCCTGTAGGATGTTTCTGTGGGGCGGGAAAACTATGCCTTTCTTCCATCCTCGGTCGGACCCTGGTCCGTTTGGGCCGCCTCCGTTGGCGCCTCCTCTACTGCTGTGCCCCTGTTGTTCGGGGCGCGCGCGTACCTCTTCGGAGGGGAGCACTTGGGCCCGCCCAGTCGGTGATTCGACGGGACGCCGTAGTCTTCGCAGATTGGGCACTTCGGGCCCTCTGACGCGCAACTCTGGGCTTTATGTCCAGGCGCCCCGCAGACATAACACAACCCACTTCGGTCGATGGGGTTGCCGCATCTGGCCCGGACGTGTCCCCGCTCAAGGCATCTGAAGCACTGAAGGGGTCTCACATTTAGGGTCTCAACTCTTGCTGACGACCAGCCAACCCGAATCATCTTCCCATCTAATTTATGCACCGCTTCTAAAGGGCACTTGACCCACACTGTGTGCATGCCCGAGCGGTGCGGCCTAATCATTCCCACCCTGACGTTGTCTTGTACGCAGCCGGTCGCCCCCGCGACGGCCGCAGACACGTCAGAGGGAATGACCGAATCATCAAGGTCGATGATTCGGATTTCTCCCATCTTTATGGGTCGCGCAATTTTTACCCCCTCTGTTGTGATGACCTCCTTGAGGCGGGACGCTAGGTCATCCGCTCGCTTAGCGTTGTCCGGGCCGGTAATCCGCAGGACCAACCCCCCGTTGACTGCTCTCCGCTGGCTTATTCCCTGCTCCAACCCGTAGTCCTCCAGCTTGACTTGGGTTTTGGCCGTCCTGAGGACTTCTGCCAGCGAAGTGCCCGACTCTTCTGCCACAGAGATGGTGATGGCAGCAGATTTAGGGACTCGGGAGGGCCTTGGCTTCTTCTGAGCCGGTCTAGCGGGACCTTTTACTGCTGCAGCCGTTTTAGCAGCTTTTAGGTCCCTCTTCGCCTTTCTGCCGAGGACCTTACTCCAAGGCAGCTCCGTAGAAGTTGGGACAGGTTCTGGCTCCCTAGTTACCTCCTCCCGTTGATCTGGTGCCGGACGTTGTGTATCTCCCACCTGCGGAGGTTTCTTCGCCGGCGCCTTCTTTGTCTTCTTCTTGTTCTTTTCGCCAGGGTTGTTTGCTGGCGCCATTAAAGAACCCTCGCCCCCAGCGACGTCAGAGATGGTTTTTGACGCTTGTCCTCCCTTCTTGGATGCTCTTTTCGGGGGTAGGGGCGTGCTGCCTCTTTCTGGCTGTAGTTCAGCCTTTAATTCCTCCCTAAAGGTCTTCAACCTGCTATCCATCAACTCGGCAAGCTGTTCCAGCATGGAGCTCCCCCTTGACGGTGTGGCTCGCTGAGGCGGCGGCGTCGATGCTGGCGTGCCTGAGGTGGCCCTGGTCGCTTCAGTTCTCGTCGCTGCCCTGCCTTTCGCCTGTTTCAGTTCCGCAAGCTCGGAACTTAGGCTGGCGACTCGTGCAGATTGCGCTGCAAGCTGGGATCGGAGCTCCTGGATCTCCTGCTCCATGCGCTCCTTGTCCACGGCTGAGGATCTTTCGTGGAGAATCAGAGTTGCGGCTTCTGACTTTCTGACACTTCTCCTCAGGGTGTTTTTCAGCTCGCCCTTCAAGTTCTTGGACACGTCCGAGACCTTCTCTATAGATTGGAGTGATTCCATAAGGGTCGCTCCAACATCAGCCGTTGGCTGGTTCCTCATCTCCTCAATAAGGTCATCCACGCTAGGCAGAGCGTCCTTCGTTCTTGACCTTAGAGGAGGGATGCTCGGGTTCATGATGTCCCGAAGATCCGACTCCAGGTCTCGTTCCTCCGTCTGACCTTTTTTCCTCTTCGCGCCTGTCCTCTTGCGCAGCGCCGACGATGCGCAGGAGGCTAGGGAGAACCCTGAGGCGAACGACGCCTGCGAGCAGTCACTGTCGTAGTCGACGACTCGGGCGCTCGATCTGCTGGCCGGCCTTCTCCTGACGGGAGTCATCGGCGGCGGGAGGGCCGAGGACCGCAACCTCGGACCCGCCAGTTCACCGTCCTCGTCGAAAACGATGGAAGGATGTATGGGCGCGAGGCAATCTTCCATAGGTTCCTCCACTCCCCGTGGGCACACAAAAACGGGTGTAGTCGCCCGTTCCTCCAATTCTGCAATTGTGGTAGCTGGGATTGGCTTCAGCACCACTCGCGCTTCGCTCCGGGTCTTTGGTGGAGTGCGCGGCAGTTCAACTCGAGGACGCGCAAAACTGGGCGTGCGCGGCCTCTCCACGACCTCCGTGGCTCTAACGAAATTGTTGCCCCCCCCAGAGACGGTGGGGCTGCCGGGTCCCGAGGGACCCGAAGGGGATTCTCCAGCCGGAGACCGGCTGGTACCCCCCTGGGGTAGATTTTTCTCAATTTCGGACATTTTCATAAAATTTTGGGGTTTTGCCGCCCTTGTGACCGGGTATACCCCCCGGCCATGCAGCCCGTCGCCGGGCGGCTGAAGCTTAGGCTTCAGGGTAATTTTTTAACGAGGTTTTCTTCCTCGTCGCCCCTGCGCTGCGCCCCCTGAGAAGCAGAGGGTCCAGCGCAGGGGCGAAAAACTGTGGAGCGCGAAAACAGAATTACAAAAAATACTAAGGTGTAGGGCTCGCTCCCCCGATGCCAAAGAGCCCAAAATGAGCCCGATCGGACCGGTGGGAGACGAGAAAAAAATTAAACAAAATTGTAGGTATGGTACCGAGTTTAGATGGTAAAACCCTACCGGGTGGGTGGGGGGGCCAAAAATTGATCGGATCCCGGGGGGCGGGGTACCAGGAGAAGCGGAAAAATGGTGGCTATCCAATGGTATAAGAAAAAGCATATAGCCCCATACAAAAATCGCAAGTTATGGACCTTTGAAGATGGATCAGGTGAGTTTTTTAAGCATTTTAGTATTAATAGCTATTAATAATGTCGGTTTGAGTGTTTACCGGTACACTATATTTATGTGCGCACTCCACGCATACTAGTTAGCTAGATTACTGCTAAAAATTTGCAAGATTTGTAGTGGTTTTGAGTTTTTAGGTAATAAATTAGTATCTCAACTGACCCATTTTTTTTTTGTTAAGTCAATTGATTTACCAATTATTCCTGTGGTCCTGAATCTATTTGTATTTAACGTTAGTGGGACTAGCCCCTCTGGTTCTACGCAAGCTAAGTTAATCCAAATTTGATACCAGAGGGGGGAACCTAACCTAACCTAACCTAACCTAACCTAACCTAACCTAACCTAACCTAACCTAACCTAACCTAACCTAACCTAACCTAACCTAACCTAACCTAACCTAACCTAACCTAACCTAACCTAACCTAACCTAACCTAACCTAACCTAACCCGGGAAGAATTATTTCGCGTCATGACTACTACACTCTAGTGCGAATCTCTATAGCGACTTTTAATTCGTTTAATTCGTTTAAGA